>BCLF01000016.1:1840899-1904814 GCA_001602275.1 Zoysia japonica
CATTTGTAAACGGAGTTGCCAATTCTTAACCACAAAATAATTTGAAATCCATTTGTAAACGGAGTTGCCAATTCTTAACCACAAAAAAAGAAATTTTTTTGTCACCCAGATCCCACTCACATTCAACAATACGGTATATGCTTCTTACGAGGGAAAAAAAACTCAGTAGTAAGAAACGCGAGGCAGAGCAGAACACACCTTGAAAGTTGATCCGGTACTGGTAGGGCTAGAGCCGCCGGCTTGAGGGAATGAGGATAGCGTCCCGCAAGCGCCGATGGACGCCGGCAAGGTGGACCAAGTGTGGCGGGGAAGACGGTAGGGCGTCTGCGGAGCCGAAGAGTAGAGCGGCAAATCCTCTGCATCGTCAGCGGGGCTCGGAGGGGGCAGGCCAGGCAGAGTGGCGGGGGGCGGGGGGGCAGTACGGAGAACTAAGTTTTTTTTTCTGGGACTTTGACCTTGTATAAGGGACGCCGTTTCCAAATTTCACCACTATTTTCATATTTCACGTTCGTCTTTTATATATCAACAGGAGGATTAGCCAGCTAGCTTCCTCTCAATAGGAAGACAAACATCCAAAAAATCGTATTAGCATTGTGAGGCTTTAAACGCTCCCCTTTTATCAGGATTGAACGGGTGGCCGTACCAGCAGAAAACTGAAATCCATATCTAAACAGTGTTGCGAAGTATATTCCTTAAAATTTAGAAAATGAAAAAAAATCTGATTTTTCTCATCATCCAGATCCAAAAGATGATCCAAAGTTTCAAACATTCAACAATAAAGTACATGCTTCTTACGATTGAAAAGAAGTTCAGCGGTTAAAAATGCGAGACTCATGTAAAAACGTCCAACTCTTATGTGTTATTAGTTGAGATATATATAAAAAAATAAATTCTTGTACACCAAGCTATGATGAAAACATAATTGATTGAGTTACTATGTATATGTAAGTATAGATCATATAGCGTGTGTGTGAGCATAAACCATACTTAGACTTTGGCTGTTAAAGGTGAGGCAGATCAAAACAAATCTTGAAAGTTGTAGCACTGTGGTTTAACCTTCTGGACTATTGGTGTACTAACTTGTTAGTATGGTTGTAGGTTCAACAAACTCTTATATAAAATACCTCCAAGTTGACTTCCTCAAACATGATTGACGTCTCGCTTGTTAAAAGATGTCTTGACGGGTTTCAAAGTTAAAAAGGTTCAAGATTAAAGATGAGTTAGGACCTTTTCATGGTTTAAATTTAGGTATTGAGTACATAGGAAAAATACTAGTAAGAGAGATTTAGTTGTTTCTCTTAGATCACATAATTGTTTGCAAGTTTGGATGCTCTACGATTTTAGAAGACGCTTAGTGACAAAGAGCTGAGGAAGCAAAATGAAAAAGTTAGAAACAAGTTGATCTCGAGGATTTAAATTTAAACTTTAAACAGAGTTACCGTCAAGACCTCGAACCTTGCACAACCGTGGGCAGCTCTGAGGGGTGGCGGTGGGTGGCTCTGAGGCACCGAGATGCATGGTGACAGGCACCCGTAGAAGCAACAACAAGCGGGTTGATCCCTGCGTCTACCTCTCGCTCATTTCACGTACGATTCGAGACAAGCTTCTTCCATCTGCTGCTTGAGAATCACAGTGTTTGAAAAATAAGCACTGAATCCTAATGAAATATACTGTCTCTGGTATTAAAAAAATGTCGTTTTAGACAACGACACGATCTTCAATATAGAAATTTAACTACTATTTTTAAAACAATTTTTTAACAAAATAATATATATTTGACCAAACAAAAAAATGTATACTTTTTTAGACGAAGGAAGTAAGATTGTTAAGTAGTCCAACTCGAGCAAGCCTGAGCCATTCAGCCTCAAGCTCGAGTCTAGATTGAGCGAGCCTAGTTTAAACTTCGAGTTTAAACTTTAAAGTGGCGCTCAAGCTCGAGTTGATTTAATTTCATTAACCAAGAAATGCATAATTTTATAAAATAGTAAATTGTATAAAGGTTAGAGTATTAAATTGATAAAATAGTTATTAAAATATATAATAATTATCCATCTTAACGAGCTTTATCTCTACTATTTAAAAAGCACAGTTTTTTTTCGTACACATGGTAAAATATTCTCAATAAAAATGATTTAAACTATATGCACACAAAAATTGCAACCAGAGTTTCACACTAGGTTCAAGTTTGACTCTTTTAATTTTTGAACTATGCTTTTAACTAGCCGAACTCGAGTAGGACACGAGTTTTGAGCGGAATCGTATCATTTGCCTTAGTCTCACCTATGGCAAAGTTTGCCATACCTAATATCCTCCACCCATCAAGAAAGCAACGGTTTTTAGAAGAGAGCGCAGGGATCTCACACGGACCTCCCACTAATGCCGTTTGCATGTCTGTCAGGTTTTAGGATTAAGGAAGTTGCTTGCTGTTTGGAAGGAGATCAATCCAGATTCACGTATCTCTACTAATGTAGTTTTTATTTCCCACCAGTTTCTTGATTAAGAAGATTATTGGGTAAATTTTTTATTAGCCATAAAAAAACTTTATAGTTTCTTATCAGTCACTCAAAATTTTAAATTTTTTTATCAGCCACTAATGTTAATTTTTTTTTCTTATTCATTACTCCTATACATTTGGGCATTTGAAAAAGACTTTTCTGTCCTTCTTTCAATTTTTTCTCTAAATTTTATCATTACTCGTATTGGATGCTATTTGGTTTTGGGACATCTATAATTTTACAAGGAAAATTTTTTACTTACAATTCAACTTCAAATTCAAATTTTAAAATTTAATCTGAACCATTTTATTTCCTTTTAAACTTATGAATTATAATGTGAATTTGAGAGATAAAATTGATTCATATAACATTCACAAAAAATGGGTAATGAGAAAACTTAGTAAAAAAGATGATTGAGAGGTAAACAATTTTTTTAAGCCTCTATAAGAGTGACGAATAAAAAAAAATTAATATTAGAAGTTGATAAGAAAATTTAAGAGCGTGTTTGGACGCTGCCACCGTGTGCCGTGCCGCAGATGCGGCCACGTCGAAGTTGCGGCGAGCAAATCGGCCGCCGCACTTTAGGCGAGCTACGACGTGCAAATTGAACTAGATAGCTGTGGCGAGCGTTTCCGTACGCCAAACTTGCGGCAGCAACCAAGCAGTGCCAGAACACGCCGCAGCTTCGGCTTGGCGAGGTGTGGGCAAGCTGCGGCGGCAACCAAACTGCCCCTAAAATTTTGAGTGACTGGAATCAAAAAAATTTCGATGTCTAATAAAGAATTGACCCAAAATTATTTGCTGTTGGACATTTTGACTTAAACTGCAGCTGCTTTCAGATTCGTATAACAAGCAACTAGTACTATTTCAAAGTTAAAATGTAGTACGAATTTTATTTACTTTATTGAAATTCAGGAGTACAATGTCCTACTAGTGAAATGTTTGGATTTTTCTCATGGCACAAATCTAAATGTTCAGTAGAATGATTAAAATTTTAGCACAACAGTGTTTGACTGTAATAGCGTCGCAAGTTGCAAATTGGCAGTTTTTTTTTGGATAGGCCTGAATTGGTTTTCCAAACAGCGAGCAACCTCTTTAATCCTAGAAAGTGGGAACTAACCTCCTTAATTCTGGGAACTGACGGACCTGCAAATAGCATTAGTGGGAGGTCCCTGCGCTCTCTCCTGGAACCGTTGCTTTTTTTTATGGGTGGAGGAGATTAGGTACGGCAAACTTTGCCACAGGCAATGGCGGAGCCAAGATAATCTGACACCTGGTGCTAATTCATGGGCAGGTGTTAAAACAAATAAATTTAGGTTATGTTTGGCTCCTTTGAATTGAATCAATTTCTAGGAATCAAATTCTAGAAAATTGAATTGTTTAGAATTGAATTAGTCGAAATCAAATTCTATTCTATTTTTCTCATTTGGCTATCCTTAGAATTAAATTCTTGGAATTCAAAACAAAAACAAAATCGTGAGATTTCCATGATCTTGGTGAGCAGGGAGGGGAACAAAATCAGATTTAATTGGAATAAAAAACAGAACCAGATTCAATTCAAATGTTGTCTATTTTCAGCAAGCACCATGGGAGGCTGAGACCAGGGAGGCACGCTCAGCTCCGTGATGGGGAGTCTCGTGGTCAAGAGGAAGAACAGGAGGCGGCTCGCCAGTGGCCACCCTCGCCGAGTGGGCCGTTGTGACGCCAACGCTGGCGGAGAGGTCGCCGGACTCATCGCGCGTGTCGTGGTGCTGCCTCCCGTCCTGAAGGCGGCTAACAAAGGGGGGGGCAATGGTGGCGGCGCGCAGATCCTTACCCTGACGGCACGCAGATCTGGCGGTGTGCGGGGTGCAGACCTCTCCTTCTTTTGATGGCGCATGGCTTGCGAATCCCTCCCGGTCTCCCCTGGCACTGTGAAACACGCAGATCCCTCTCTACCTTCTGTGGCGATGGTGGCTATCGAAGACGACAGACATGAGAGTCACGAGAAAGGAACATGATTCCAGGGATTTCCACCGTGTTGACTTGGAAATGTGAGTAGGTCTCCAAATTCACCTTTGGAATTGGGTTGAAATCGACAAATGAATTCTCGGGGGCACCAAACTGGACAACATCAAGAATTAGATTCATTTCAGCCCAATTCAAAGGAAACAAACATGCCCTTAGTTACAATTTAGATGTTTTTAGCTTTTGCTTGTTTTTAAGAGGTGAGGTTAAGGCAGATGATATGAATCCGTTTTGAGCTTCTTTGATCGCCCAAGGAAGATGTATATACTTAATAAAAAAAGAGAGAAATTTGTATACAGGATACTGCACTTGCGCCTATTTGTCTGAGCCACACCGCCCATTTCGAAATTGTCTGAAGGACGCTGGAATTCGAAAAATTTGTCCTCAAGACACCACGAAGAATATTCTGAGAATATTTCATGGTGAAATGTCCATCATGTCCCTGGCCTCTCAACGTGTACTCAGTGCCCTAGGTAGGATGGACATTTCATCATAGAATATTCCTCGCGATGTCCTGGGAACAAATTCTTTGAATTGCAGTGTCCTGTAGACAATTTCTTTGATTTCTTTGAATGGCAATTTCGAAACAGGCGGTGTGGGTCAGACAAATAGCCGTGCAGTGCTCTGTAGACAAATTCTTCATAAAAAATACTACTCTTTTAACTCCACCTCTACTCATTTAATAGTCTCGCTTTAATATTTTTCTCTTGTTTGTCTTACATCCTCTTTTCTTAATTTAAGATTGTGAAATGTAGTTTTAAGGATCTCAACTAACCTAAAACAAAAGGAGAGCTTTTGAGTCGGATTCTATAATCTATCTTTTCAATTATTATACAATCCAATAATACAGTCAGAACTAGCTTTTATCGGATGGCGCGTCTTGATATAGTTTTATTAACTCATAAATTGCACACCTAGATTCACGAACTTTTGGATAAAAATCTAAACTGGGTTATATTTGTTGTGTGTAAAACAAACACAACAGAATGCATACGGTCACCTATTTTGGCCATGTTCCAGATTATGTTCAGGAGCTGAAAGTTTATCAAAGCACGCATGTGCAGGAGTTGAAAGTTATAATTAAGCGGACGGGGCGAGCCCTTTCTAATATTTTTGGTTGGGCGTGGTTGCATTGCTAACGATTGATACGGATGGGAAAGGGAGATGGATCTTGGTCGTTGATTTGCATTCAAGGGGGCGAAAATTTTGATGGCGTGTAGAGCCCTTGATTCGAGAATCTATCCACCTACGTTTATCCGGCGAGCTGAAATCATTTACATGCACATTGCGCGATGTCACCACCGGCAGTCGCAGCAGTGGCAGTGCCACGAGCAGCAGCGAGGCCACCACATCGTCGGCAGCGACGGCCAGCAGCACCCGAACTGGCACCACCCCGACGTTGCCTCCGGCGTCTTTGCCGTCGTGGACGCCGCCGCCGGCTCCTGCGCGTTCGAGTTCCTGCAAAGCCGGTCAATTTTTGCATGTCAGGATGGCCGAAGCCACTGCATGCAAAACAGAGATGGAGACTGCGTACGTCGGGGAGACGGCGGAGTGCCTGCTGCCGCCGGAGATGGTCTCGGTCGTGGCGAAACGGACGGACTTCCTGGTGGCGCCGCTGCCGCTGCACCTGGCACAGTCTTCCCTAAGGCACAGCCCTCCGGTGCCCTCCGAGACGGACGGCATCCTTATCAGCGAAATGTCGCCGCCGCCCATGGACGGGAAGCGAGGGAACCCCGCGGCGTCGTAGTAGAGGTCGCCGAAGTCGCCGGAGTTGCTGAGCCGGATGCTGAACAGCGACTCGTTGGAGGCGACGCTCCACTCGGCGGGGTTCGACCGCGTCCGGAACATCGCCGACGGGAGCCGCTTCGGGTCGTAGCACTCGGCGCCCTTCGCCTGCTGCTGTCCCGTGGCCGCCGCCGCCGCCGGCGTCATGGCCTGGACCGCCGGCGCCCGCGTGGGCGGCGGCGGCTCGAAGTCGAGGAACACGGAGCCGTCGTGGTCGGGGTCGATGTGGAAGAAGCTCTCGTACGAGGACGCGGCGGACGAGACGGACGACGACTGCTTGTCCAGCAGCAGCAGCTCGGGTTCCGCCGCGAAGGGGATGCTCTCGCACGACGGCTTGGTGGACGACGCCGCCGGGTGGTAGGTCGTGGTGGACGACGCGGACGACGGCGCCGGCGACGCGGCGGGCGACGACGACGAGAAGGAGGCCGAGGAGCACGAGAGGCTGCGCTGGAGCCGCGCCGGCTCGTCGCGGCTGCTGGTGCTGGTGCACGACATCTGTCTCTTCAGCATGGCGCCCGCCGCCGGAGGAGGTGAGGCTCGATCCGGAGGCGCCATTTCCGTGGCGCGGGATCGACGGCCGTGGCTGCGTCCGCCGTCACCCCCCGCGTTATCGCCCGGTCAAACCCGGTGAACGCGGCGGGATCGCCGCTGGCCTGCAACCATATATAGAGCACGGAACTAATTGTCAGTTTGTCACGAGCGAATGGAATCAATCAGGAGAGGAAATTAGAGGAATGAAATCAATCAGGAGAGGAGATTAGAGGAAATTTTGTTGCTCCAGAAGAGGAAATGCACAAGGAAGCCGGACAGGATCGAATACGAATTTTTGTGCAAGAACAAGAAGAATGCAAATGTCGTAAAGTGCGTGCTTATTCGGATCCTACCTGCGAAAAGCGGATCGTGCATGGACATGGAGCAGGTTCGTTGGCCGGAGCTCGACGACGCCGACGCCGACGCCGGAAGCGATCGAGCTCCGACCTCCGACGAAGGAGAACCGCCGGCCAGACTCCGTTTTATATAACCACAGGCCATAGAGCGTCGATCGTTTCGTTCGGCTGTAACAGAACCTAAATCAGGCGTGACGGCTTGGCGTCTCATTTCGCGTGGCAAAAGTGACGTGGCCGCCCATCTCCGTCGAGTACCTGTATACGAAAGTGGCGCGGGCCGCTCCGCAAACTAACACTGGGCCACCATGCGCTGCGAGCCCGCCAATAGCCGCATTTTCTGCCCGCTTCGTTGAAGCAACAGCATGCAAGTAGCCCATGGAACCCGATGGCACAGCAAGAGCCTGCAAGGGCGATGGCGATGGCGATCGACTGTCGCCGGTATTCTTCGCGGCGTTCCATCTGCCCCGACTCGACCAGCGTAACCTAGTAGGTCTGTCAAAATAAGCTTGAACTCGCCAGCTACACTCGGTAAAAGATCGACTCAAAAGTTAAATAAGCTGAGCTCGATATAAAACTCGCGAGTCTACAGTCAAACTCAATGGAGCTCGTTAATGTGAATAATTATTATTTTTGTATTTTAATAGCTAATTTATCAATTTTATAATTTATAATAATTTTATATTATTTTTCATAATATTTATGTATTTTATTTTATTATCGTGTTTTAATTGAGCCGAGCTCGAATATACTCAAATTCGTATGGAGCCGAGTTTAAGCTCGAATTAAAGGTCAAAATTGAAACTGGACTCGCTCGAGCTCAGCTCGAGTTGAATTCGAACTCAGGCCTTAGCCACCTAGCCTCCTTCGAATTCGGCTCGTTGACTGCTCAACAGCCCAGTCGTCTACACCCCCACCGGCGCGCGCTGCCTGTCGTCGTCGGCCGAAACTAACTACGCCGAGGAGTAAATATACATGTTACATTTATGAACTTTGCGAGTAAAATATGTTTTCTGTGGATTTGAAATGATCCTTACGGCCTATGGCCTGAGCTCCATCCAGCTGCGATCAGGCTGGGCTATATTTCATGGGCTGCTAGTGCGCTCGACGTTCCCAATTTTTCAGTTATTTTGTGACATTTGGCTGCCGAAAGCGAAGGATACCGCTTTGGTTGCTAAATCACTTTAGATGTCACACAGTCCTCTGCTTGAATTGTATTTTAAGAAGCAAACTACACTGGTAGGCATGATTTCAAAGCAGGGTAAGTTCATCATGAGGCACATAACTACACACCACCAAGCGTGGCAAGTAGTACTTCCTCCGTCCAAAAAAATTGATATTTTTGACTTTTCATTCATATTATTTAAAAAAATACAAAAGCAAAAAAGAAATAAGTCATATTTAAAATATTTCTAATAATGAATTATTTCTATAATAAAATATATAATATTTTCGTAAAATATTTGAATAAGACAAATGGTAATGATTGAAATTCTAGAATGATATTTTTTAGGATGGCTAAGTACTCTCTCTGTTCCGATTTATAAGCCGTTTTGAAGTTGAGCACAGAAATTAAAAGGAGTGAAAATGTGAAATGTGCTGAAAACGAAAAGAAAAGAGACAGAGATGAAAAAGTAATAGAAAAAAAGGAAGTTTATTGAGAAGTGAGAATAACTTATGAAAAAGTTTTTGAGTACAGAATGACTTATAATTTGAGACGAAGATAGTACTACTTATTTTTGCTAATCAGCACACCACTCGAGCCAGGAAAGTGCGTGCTTGTAGAAAACCATATTTTTAGGCATACTCTCTGGTTCACAAAAGAAGTCATTTTGATAATGACATAGTCTCTAAAACATAACTTTGATTTCTATTTTTTAATAAAAATATTTATTAAAAAATAACATAATTTATACTTAAGAAAAGTACTTTTGAAAACAAATCTAATCATACGATTTTTATATTCCCAAACTTAATAAGTTAAAATTTATTTTTAATTTATATTCTCATGATTAAAACATTGTCTTAAACCACTTTTTTTTTTGAACCGCAGGGAGTACATGGATCATTCATCTGAGTTTGATCTGTTCGTCACTTTTTCTTGACCTTTGACCGTCTGGTTAAGTTGACACGCATTGGAGATGGTGGCGATAACAGTATATACTCTCCACTCTTCTCTTCCTACTTCATCGTTCTTCACTCGGTCGCCATCAGGGTTTTAGAAAATCGGTCAGATTTCACGGTTTTTGACCAAACCAGTCCGATCTGATATAGGGTTGAGCACTGTAACAAATTCGACTAACCGACCAGTTTTTTGTCAAACCGAAAACTGACCGAAGCTCGATTTTTAAAACCCTGATCGCCATTAAATCAACCTGGACCTTCTCAGATTTACTATAAGATCTTGTTGACTTCACCAGGCCAAAATGTAATCCTGCCAAAGATCAGCGCGAATCACGGCGACTAATCCTGAAACACAGTAAACTGCAAGTCGGGTCTTTTTTCACACGACTGTCTAAACGGAGTTCCCCATTCGTGCAAGCTGCATGGTGTCAGGCCAGACCAGTGCAGGTCGGCGTCGAGCATTATTTCCTGGGATGTTGGCAGTGGGCCTAACAGCGTTGACGATGCTGGCTTCAAGGGGCCAGACATGAACGGGTAGCCAGACAGGTCAATAATTCTGATACAAATGGAGTACGTACTCTCGGACGCACAGGCACGGCTCGTCCATCGCCATTGCCGACAAAACAGAGCTCGATCGATCAGACCTTCCAGAGCCGGCAAGCTACTCCCTCCGTTCATTGACATACGATAAATCCAGCTCATTTTAAAGCTAAAATTGTTACATCTAACGCCAACAGTTAAAAAATATCCAAAAAAGTTACTGATGTGGCAAAAAAGTATTGATTAAACATGGATAACACGCACACAGGGTGCAGTGACATTATTGTCAACTAGATCTGCTCGTCGACCTACCAAGCTACCGGAAAGAAAGTTCCTAACTCGGGAGTTGGGAGACGACCAAGCTAGAATGGCTGGAACCAAGTCAGTACCCGGCATCAACAAGACAACAAACTATAGGTGGTGTCAGTATCAAGCTCCTTACCAAACAATTCGTTACGAGTGAGGCACCAGGTCCCGCTTGCATCTCCACCTTGCAGCGATGATAATCTTGTTCTAACCATGGTTAACGAAACCGTTCAAAAACCAATCTGTTTAAAAAAAAATCAGGTAAAATCGATCGAGTTCGGTTTCAAAAACGGACCAGGTTTTCTTAAAAACCAACACCGAGTATTGTAGCAAAAAAAGAAACGACGTTTCATCAGTTAACATGGGTAAATTTTTTTTGCACCGTTCAAAACCGAATGCCAGTTTCTACGACCCCAGTGCTAGTAACTTACCAGCAGATCTTCCTCCATTTCTGGTCTTGGTGCAAACAAAGCTGGTCTTTCTTTCAGATGTGGCCTTTTGACTGGAGCAAGAAGACGGGTCGCTACCTGGACGGCTGGCAGCGTCCCGATTTGGGGGCAGAGAATTGGGTTGACGCGATGCTACGCGCGTTTTCGCTTGGTTTCCCTGCGAACAAACCGTCGCCGCTATCTTGGTTTTTCATCCGGATCCGGCAGATGCTGGTCAGGTCAAAGCGGCCGAACTGGGGAGCCGAGGATTTGCCGCTTTCTACGGAGAGACTCCGAGAAAAACCATGTGAAAATGTTGCTGTTTGATTACGACGACATTCAGGACCTCATTCTGACAGATTCCTTATCCTACTACTATGTTCTTATCAGGGCAGATAATACGTGCTGTAGTAAAACTTTTACAGTTTGAAGAATATTAATTTCGTGTAATCAAGATGAATGTTCTCTCGGACAGATAAGGGTTAGTACTGCCTGGCAGTGGTAGGTCGTAGCTTTGTGTGTCCTGGGCATCAGTGGCATACTTGCATCCCTGCGTACCGTGCGAAAGAGGTCTCCGAAGGCGGCAGGATAAACACCAACAAGTTGAAACATCCCTTACAAGCCCACATCCCAACACCAACAAGAACACTACTAGTAGTGGTTGGAGTAATCCTAGCTAGTGGTACGTGTTCCGCCGTCAAAAACTGCTGCCATAATAAACCCAGCTTCCCAGTCGTATGTGCACACGGAATCCATATTCTCTCCGAGGAGAGAATGCAGACTACTGTAGCAATCACCACCGTAAAATCTGAGGGAATAAACAGTACGGTGCAGTTACTGGTTAACAGATTACTGTAGCGCAAAATGATATTTATTTTTTACTACTCATGCAATACTGTAGCATCAAATCTTAGCCATCCACTTTGATTTGGAGGCTGAAACTATATCTAAATTCTCGCGTTACCGTAGCCCTATATATTTTAGATGTGAGTCCCGATGTGGCTAATAAATGTAGGTTCCTTCCGTTAATTTCGGAGCTCAAAGACGTCAAGCACGCCATGTGTTTGGCGTACTTGTTCCAACTTCTAAAGTTCTAATACTAAATTTTGGAGCTCAAATATCTCAATCGGTGGACACTGATTTTCCGTAAACAAAATAATACTCCCTCCGTTTTGAAATTGATAACTTTTAATATTAGGTTTGATTATTTGTTTTATTCAAAAATTAGTTCAATATATAAAATTTTAAGTTGTAATTCAAATAACTCTAACGATAAATCAAATTATAATAAAATATATAATATTTATATTTTTTAATAAGACAAGTCATCTATTGTTAATATTAGAGCGTGTTTGTTTTGCGTGTAAGAGAGATCGGGTTCTTCAACAATCGATTGTTCTGGGTCGTTGGTCGTTACAATTGCCCAGCTGAATAAGTCAAGAATTCCATTTCTTCTTCACAAGGGGGTATGGTATGCCAATACCAACTCTCCTCTGACATGTGAGCCCACGCAGTCCGATCGAAGCCGTGCCACGTCGACCGCAGGCGCTTTCATGTGGATAAAATCTATGTGGACGCTTCCAACACTGACGCGTGGGCCATGACCACCTCGCGCACCGGTGACGCGACTAACATCTAAGCTGGCTCCTCGACGTGGCACTGCGCGAGCCGAATATTCGGGGCCTAACTCCTTCAGCAACAGTCAATGACGGCGAGGGTCCACGGAGACGGCGGCGCCGCTGCGAGAGCGGGTGCGTTCGCAACTAATCCAAAGAACCGCCACCCTGGTGACTTCCAGTTTGACCCCCACCCCTCACCCGTCGGTGAGCTCTGCTGCCGAGCGGTCCCTCCCCGACGCCGTATATAATCGCGCCCCCGCGTGAGGTGGGAGGCGGAGCGTAGCGGGAGCGCGCTGTGGCGGAGCAATGGGGGAGTCGAGCGGGTCCGGTTCGGGCTCGGTGGCGGTGGACGTCGAGCGGATCTCGTTCGGCGGCAAGGTCCGGGAAGAGGAACCCCCGTCGTTCTGGTCTTTCTTTTTTTTATTATTGTTGATTCTTAGTCTCTTCTGGGAATCTTTGGTGACGGTTTGGCTTTCCATTGTTTCCAATCGCTTCGTGATCCTTTGTTCCCCTGATTTTCACCCGTGCAGGGGCTTGCTGGGCGGCGTTGGGTTTCATTGCTCTGCTCCCGGTTACCCGCCTGATGTTACGATTTTTTTTTTATTTTGTGGAATGCAATTTACAGTTGGTTTTACCCGTTGCGTTGTGGAATAATATGTTTTAAGTGATTTTACCAAAGGTTTTACTGTTTTCTAGCTAAGCCATCAACCTTATCACCTCATAATTACAGGCTTCTGGCGATTTCAGAGCAAGAAGCAGGAATTTCCTTTTGAGTTCTACTTAAATTGTAGTCATTGTCGGTCCGTATTAGTTTCATAGATAACTAGTGTTGTTGCGAGAACAAAGCTTCTTACTACAACAGGTAGCCATTTGGTCGTAGTGTTCATCAGTTATGGCATTTTCCACAATTTGCGATTCATGGGTAGTTCCACTTTCCGGTCGCTTTAGACTTCTGTTTGATGTGGTTGCTGTTGACTGTTTTCTTTTGATTTTTTAAAAATATTGGTTCATGGCATCTCTGGATGCTAAAGGATTTGCTTTTCTTCATCAGGAGCATCATGTGCCGACGAGATGCGGTTCTATAATGGTTGCTGTGTACGGAGACGAGGACAAACCTGCACTTGTTACATACCCTGATGTTGGGTTGAATTGTAAGTGTTTTCCCATTTGTTTCAGAGCTTACTGAGGCTATTGTGACATGATTCAGTGATCCCTGGCGATGCAGACAACTTACTATGCCTTCTGACATTTGTTTTTGCAGACATGTCCTGTTTCCAGGGGTTATTCTTTTGCCCGGAAGCAGCGTCCCTGCTGCTCCACAATTTCTGCATCTACCACATCACTCCTCAAGGACACGAGGTCAGTAATTTTGGTTTGCTCTCTCTGTGTGATTTTTGCATCATCTTCATCGTGCAATTTGTTAAAAATCTTACAGATGGGGGCGGCTCCAATACCTTCTGATGTGCCTGTACCATCTGTTGATGATCTTGCCGATCAGGTCGCAGATGTGCTTGATTTCTTCGGGTATTGCATCTTGATATCTGCCTCACTGTGCATGATCCTTCTTCAGGGAAACAATCATAGATGTCTGATTTTAGATCATCGTTTCTTTTTTTTTAACAGTTTAGGATCCGTGATGTGCCTGGGTGTTACAGCTGGGGCCTATGTTCTCACATTCTTTGCGGTATGTGTTTCAATGAGATTCATGGGTAGGAGAAAATCGCTTTCTTGAACCTGGGCTAATTAGTATTCCATACCTTGTGATAGGCAAAATATCGGGAGAGGGTGGCAGGGCTTATGCTGGTTTCGCCTTTGTGCAGGACTCCATCGTGGAGTGAATGGTTGTATAATAAGGTATCATTTATTTTATTAACAAGTTACATTTTTTATCCCTGCTAAGTATGCCAATGAATTAATAATGGGAACATACATTAGATATTATTAAATTTTCTTTATTACTACGGTGCTGGAGTCCTAGTCAAAGAAGCCTTGCTTCAGCGGTACTTCAGCAAGGTATGCTCAGATCTCACTACTCCTGCTACTAGTTTGTCCTTTTCTAATGCATATATTATGATTGTTACTCACGCTGTCTTATTGATAAAATTCCGGCAGAAAATGCGCGGAGATGATCCGTACCCTGCATCAGACATTGTCCAAGCTTGTAGAAGTGTTAGTATTTTAATTTTCATTTGAGCTTTTGTCTTTATTGTATATAAATAAGGAAAAAAACGGCAGGTGTAGCAAATTCCTTCAGTTATCAAATCGTAAACTCATAGGTTTTATTTAATGCAGTTACTTGATGAAAAGCAGGGCAGAAACATTTGGCGGTTTCTTCACTCGATAAATGAGTATGTACTGGTTTGTTCCTTTTTTACTTGTAGATTGAGTACTTAATGCCTGAAATCTGGATGCTTATATGGGCTTACCTTCTACTAGGAGGCATGACTTGTCCGACTCATTGAGTAAGCTGCAATGCCGCACGCTAATTTTTGTGGGAGAGAACTCAGAATTCCATCAGGATTCCATCCATATGACCACAAAGCTGGATCGGAGGTACTGTGCATTGGTTGAGGTAATATATGGATCCATGTATTGCAAATTCCCGACAGAAAGGTCATCTAGAATGCAAGCGGTTACGGATATCACTTTGATTTGAATCGCAGGTGCAGGATTGTGGTTCCCTTGTAACTGAGGCGCAGCCACATGCAATGTTGATGCCAATGGAGTACTTCCTGATGGGGTATGGACTTTACAGACCATATCAGGTTAGCGGCAGCCCTCGGAGTCCTCTAAGCCCATGCTGTATATCGCCTGAGCTGTTATCTCCTGAGAGTATGGGTGTGAAGCTGAAGCCAATAAAGACTCGAGTAGCCGTCGATTTGTAACACTGGCAAACAGCCTCAGGAGTGTGAATGGAACGGACTGTGCTTCTCGAAAATCTGACAATAGCCACAAGCTGTTCGATCTAGGCACATTACTGGTGGTCACTCCTCGCTTTTATACCGTGGCAAATGGCCATCTCTGTTGAGGAATACCTACATAATATACGTCACATACAGAAAAAGGAACCCTGCAGCGGAGATATCCAGGATATTTCTTTGTGTAGTCAGCTCTCAGCTCAAATGTACATCTCGAAATTGTTTTGACAGCAATAATAATAAGTCACCAGGGTTTCATACGTTGAACTTCTAGACTAAGAACATTTTATCATGTGTTACTCCGCAGCACGTGCTGTCTGGATGGGAATGGACTTGCTCTCACGCCCTTATTTCGATTTACAATTCGCAGACAATGCATATCATTATTCTATCAGTATCTAGATGATTGATGGCCTGAAACAGTTTGGGTAGTTTATTGTTTTTTGGGAAAAGAATCGAACAATACTAGTGCTCATCAGAAGAATAACTTTTGTCCTCACTCTTTCAATTTTATTTCCGTTTCCAGCTGCAGTTTGACCAATACTCAGAGAATATCTTCATTTTCCATCGGCCTTGATGGCCTTTCATACTCTTGTCAATTTTTTTAAGTAAAAACTCGACCTGCATGCTCTACCATTTTTTTCCCTGCCATCATAAGACATTAGTTTACATAATCTGGATAAAGTTCTGAAGAGCTCTATTCAGTGACATATCTGTGTGCTTCAGAGCTTGAACCAGCTACTTGCGACACGCTTGTGACCTGTAACGGAGTCACCATTCACCAAATTTTGATCGACGAGGGAAGGACAGGAACATATTATGGGCCTAATTATAGGCTGAATATTACTCCGTGTCTAGAAGCCCAATTTCACAGCCCAAAAAATGAAACCACATGCCGCGGAATGACGTCTGTCGCCCACCATATTCCAGCCCACTTTAGAACAAAAACATTTTTCGCAGTTCGGCCCATTCTCCTCTCTCTCATTCAACCGGCAGCTCGCCCCCCACCGAAGCTCGATCTCGTCACCGGCCCAATCCTCTCCAGCGACGCTCTTGGGCAGTGAGCCAGTGAGACTGGGTTGTCATGGACACAAGAAATTAAGAAACAACATACGAGTAATGTGATGTTAAGAAGAATCCGTGGGGGCAGGATAAAAGGTGTCTAGCAGGATAATAGCACAAATCAGCGCGGATGAGCTGCATTAGTAGCATATATAGTAATCCAAGAAGGGTTATCACTCGTGGAAGCATCTCGAAAGAACCCGATCGATCTTGTACTTCAGCTTGTAAACCCAGCAAACGCATTGATGCTTTCGATAAAGCAGGCCCAGAAGTCTTCGGTACTCTAAATCACTTATTATCGTGATCTGAAGGGGTCTACCGCGGGCTGTGTCGAATAGATACCTTCGTCACATACTGCAAGCTTAGTAACCGTTTCAGTTTTCTACAAAACATTTCCAATATGGATGAGGTTTATCTGTCAAAAAAAAAAAACTGCAAGCTTAACCTGATCGGGAACCATGTCTTTTCTCTTTATTAGAGCATCTTCAACAGCTCAACAATCACCCCCTTAAATCAAATTATTAAAAAATTATTAAAAAAAACTCCCTCCAACAACTCTCTCAAACACTTTTCTATTTCTATTCCTCCCTTAAACTTCTCCCTTAAACTTCTCCTAAACAGAGGTAGGAACGGGGGATTTTTTGGACTCCCCTAAACCAGCAGCGTGACGATCGATCCTCCTCAAAACCTTGGAGCGTTGCCCTACCTGCAGACGCGGGAGTGTGGCGGCTGCCATTCGGATGACAGTGTTTACAATCTAAACGTGAACTTGGGTTCAGATCGCCTCGCCACCCGCGAGACGCGACGCGCCAAGCAAAGACCGCACGCGCAGAGATCCCCGCGCAAGGCGACAGGGAAAAGTGTGGGCGCAGGGAAGCAGGGGTGCCGCCGTGGCACCGCGCGGCCGGACACCTCGCCCGCGAGCTGGATGGATCGGCGGATCGGTCGGCCGGGAGTAAAGGTAGTACGCGCGCGCACGTTATTCTTCCCTTTCACGTCCCCCCACGCGCGCGCGCGCGCTGCCACCGCACCCCCGTCCTGGGTCCTCCGCATCGTGACGTGGTGCGTGTGGCGCCAACTTTTTCCTGTCACGGCACTGTTGGCCAGTCCTCCCTCGGAGGGCAGGGCAGCTGGGCAGGTACTTAGTAGCAACAGAAGCAGCAGTACGCTCGTGGCAAGCCACCTACAGCTCCGTCGACGATGTCGATGCTAACCAATTTTATAACTCCTCTAAATTATTGTCGTGACGATATCTTGATAAGAACTGTAATTACAAAAAAAAAAATCTCGCTAGATTTTGTGCTCACCATGGAGCACCATTCGCGACGGTATAAATGAGAGTAAAAACGATCTCATCTAAAGTTACTATTTATTGAGCCACTGTATAAAAAGCTCCCTGAAAAAAATAACGGCACCTATCAGCCGTTGGTTCAGCTCATCCAATGAATTCGGCCGCATTCTCACGTCGGAAGAAAATCCGTTCTACATTCGCGACAGCGGTCTCCTAGAAACAAGAGCGACGGATCGGAGGGGGGCACAGGACTGGGCAAAACGACAACCTCCCTTCCCTCCACGGCCGTACCCGCCTCGCTTCTCCACCACACATTATCTCGTACTCGCGGGCCCTGGGTCTAGCTGGGCCCCATTTCCGTTCGATTCAGGGGAGGTGGCGAGCGGAGGCGTGGCTGCCCACGTGCGCCGGCCTGCACGTCGTCATGGCTTGGGCGAATCTTGGTTGGTGGATACACGATCGACGAGTCGCTCTCGATCTGACGGCCTTGGACAGATCATCATCATTTACACGAAACGCCAGGATCGTCGGCACGCCGTACCCTGCGTGTACGTACAGCGCGCCGGACCACCCTCTACGCGCCGCGTGGCCGCTCAGCAAGGGTCTCATCGCCTCGTGCGTGGCTATACGGTGTCATCTAGGTTTTGTTTGGGGGGTAGATTTTGCTTTTGGCTTTATTGGAGAAGCGAGGTTTTTGAGAAGTTAAATTTGGATTTTGGAAAATGCCAGTTTTTAGAGAAGCAGAGATGTGTTTGACTCGCTTGCTTTCGGGGACGGTGGCCATGGATGGGGATGAGGCATGGTTGAAAAACCGTACGAAAATTTTCTCTATATAGTGTTTTTGTTTACTGTTTTTACGGTATAATTTTCAGATAGACAAAGAAAAATGGTAAAACAAAAAATAAAAATTATAATGAAAATGATATGGTCTTTTTTCACTGTTTCAACGAAATTCCGTTTTACCAAAAAAATTTCTATTTTTCCCTTAAATATAAAAATTAACCCAGACCCATACATGAATCGGACGGTAGCTATCAACCCAGACCCACTGAAAGGAAAAGATGGTGGAACACGCATTTCACCGCCAGCTGGAGCAGTGGTTGCATTAAAACCTCAAAATAATGTTTAACATCTTTTAAATGTTGATATTTTAGTAACTAGTAAATTCAATTAATATTTCATTTGCGGGTTTATATTTCTTGCAATTAAATCTATAAAATGTGATTTCATTTGAATATATTTTATGAAAAAAAAAGTTACAAATCAAACAACTTCTTGGTGACTGATTTTGTTGAATTACCATATTTTGTGACCTCTATATGAAAAATATTTTTGTGTTGGTTTAGTTCTATAATTGTTGATTTTATGTTGCACACTTGAGTTATCCTAATATCAATGTGTGGCACTATGTATCGTTAGACTTTTGAGTGTTGTAAGGTATGGATATGTTATTGCTTGTACCTCAAGCATGTTATTATATTTTTGACTTAATTTCATTACCGATCATTTTCGATGCATTACCGTTCGAATTGTTTGTTTTCAGAACTCTGTATTTTTTAACTGTTTTCGTTTTCGACTTTTTTTCTGTTTTCGTTTTCGTCCGCTGTTTGAAATGTGAAAATGAAAATGATAGAGTATTTTGCAGGCCGTTTCCCATCATTTTCAACTCTACTACCTCTGAATTATTATTGACACTGTTGATTTCTAACATCAACTTTGACTGTTCGTCTTATTAAAAAAATATTTCAATGTGTAAAATTATTAGTTGTGGTTTAAATTTTACTAATGATAAATCAAATAATAACAAAATTTTACGCATTTGAACAATTTTTTTAATAAAATGAATGCTTAAAGTTAATATTAAAAATCAATGATGTCAATATTTTAAAATCGAAGATAGTACATTTGACAGTGGCTCAGGGTGGAGGCGCAGAACGGTGGTACTAAGTAGCCAGTGACGTACCTAAGATTTTACAAAGGATATGCTGAATTTTTTTTGCGACTGTACGGACGAAGAAGGCGGTAGATATGTGTCGGCGTTCTGACCACCGGCACAGTAAATATACGATCGTGGGGGATGGTATGCCTTCGGATTCGATATGGTCTAGTCTGAGGTAGACTCAAGAAGATTTTAACCTGGTTCAGGCCACTTCGAGCGGTATAACACCCTACGTCCAGGGAGCGGGTTATCTCGATGGTAATGCTACAAAGGCGAGATCCTCTCTTCGCGGGAGGACCCAAAACGTGGGTGGATGAGGGTGCTTGCTCGGAGGGATGCAAGGATCCCAGGACTCTAACGGAGCGCGTATTTGCCTTTTGTGTGTTTGTGGCTGTTGCTTGTGGTGATGTTCGGCCCCCCCCTCTATCGTTCCCCGGGTCTCCCTTTATATAGAAGGGGGCCCTGGGGTTACAAGTAACGGGTCCTACGCAATCCTGCTTTCTCGCTGACAGGTGGACCCTCCCGTCGTTGTCGCCATCATTTCGTTCCGTCCAGGCGCGGTCGTGACCCGTCGTGTCGTGCGTAGCGGCGGGTACATGGATGCTCGTCCGGCGGCACTGTGCCAGCTACAGTGCTGTCCCGTCGTGTTCGGCAGCCGTCGCAGCTTTCTGCTGGAGTGTTACCGTGGTGAACCTCGTCCCGTCCCGTCGGGATGGATGGCAGCTGGCCATCAGAGTAAATGTACCATAACGCGGTACCTACCTCTAGGGGTCGTTTCTCGGGGGTCGATTTCCGGAGGCCGGGGTCTTCGCGCCCCTACGCGGAGACATTCGTCGTAGGTTGCTGCTGGGGAGGGGGGTCGGAACCCGTGTTGCCCGACCCCCGACCTTTACGCGTCGGAGCGCGATCTGTTAGGTACCCAGGGTACGTGATCCCGACAATATGATAGCGGCGTTGTTCGCAAGAGGCTAGAGGAGAAAAAAAATTGAGCAGACTACAAAGCACTTGTCTTTTATCATCTGGAATGACCGAAGATGATGATCGACCACTGGACTATCAAATTTTACTGGGTCTAGAAACATGGCGTTTAAAGAAAGTTCAACTTATAAATGTATTGTAAGTTCGGGCTCATAAAAAAAGACAGAAATATTTAAAAAAATATCAAATATTCTATCACTACAGATCAAAAATTTTATTTTTCTATCAAATATTCTTCTATTGAAAATTAAATGTTCTAAGCATTTCGCTTAAAGATTTCAATAGAACTAACTGTATTTGGTGTCAAAAATCACAACCGAGTACCTAAACATTAAATTAGATACTTAGATAAAATATAACAATCTAAAATTTATTGTTCTCATTTCCAATAAATTCAATACTTATATATAGCAATATTTTAAAACTATATATGTGTATTTACTATTTAAATATCTGTTGAAATTAAAATTTTAATTAACCTGCGTATTTGAAACATTTTGAGCTAAAATTTTAGTGCATTCTTAGCCACCCACTTTGGTACGCCAGGGCTAGTAGCCACTTGTGGCGCCGGTGGTGGGCGGGACGCAAGCGGCGCGGACAGCTCGGTGACAGGACTGTGGCGGCGGCAGTGAGAGCCCGAGAGGGAGGCTACGAGAGGCCGAGGCGGCGATGCGAGCTCGAGGCAGAGGTAGATTGTAGGCGGCGGCAGCGGGAGCTACCTGGCGTCGAAGAGAAAGATGGAGGTGGCATCTGAACAGAAATGTTGATTGAAATTTTAAATCGTCGGGTCCACAGCTTCTACGACTTGGAGACTGAGGCTGTTTGAGGGTGCTTCCGCTGCTTCTCACGTTTTGGAAACGCAGATGTACGTGGCAAAACGCTACCTCAAACAGGATCTAAATTTAGAGTTAAGTACTTGAGATGGAGGTACTAATACAATACAATCCGTTTCAGATCGCGCCCTGTAAATTTGATTAATAATGTATAGAGTATAAATTTATTAATTATAATAATATGAGTTTCATATCTTGAAATTAATCGTAAAAATCTTTTTATAATTACATTTTTTTACTTTATAATTGATTCTTCAAAATTAGATGGCATGAAATCTAAACTTACATTTTTTGTGTGATTGAGAGAGTATCAATTTGAGTCTTGACGTGAGAATTAGTGAGAACTCGAAAAATTGCTTTAAAGTAAATAAGGATGAGTTAAATGGCATAGAATCTGAGTACAGTAAGTTTTTCTGAGACGAGAGAGCTGATAGTTGGGAGGAGGAATGTGATCAATAGATTTCGTGGTTAATTACGGCTTGTGACTCGTCCTATTCTCCCACAACGTGTCAATAAATGGCGGGTCGAGGTGCACCTCGCCATTCGCAAGCAACGCACGTGTCCGTTCCGCTCCCCCGGCCCGTCGCGACCTATACCCGACACGCGGGACCACGTACTACAAAGCGGCCCCATTTGTCAGTAAAAGCCTTTGTAGACCTGCCTATTCGGGGATAAGGCCACCGTGCAAGACGCCGTTTCCACGCGTACTCCTCTGCTGTTTAATTTATAAATTTATGTCGTAGTTGATTTTTAATTTTAATTTTAATTTTTTATTTTATTTAAAAATTTTATTTGCATAATGTAAAATTGTAAGTTAAAATTAAATAAATCTAATGATAAATTAAATATATTAATTTTTTAAATAAAACAAATAATTAAAATTAAATTAAAAAGTTAACGAACATATCAATTAAATAACAAAAGTACGCCGTCAGGAGATAATACCGTGGTTCCGTTAATTATGGGATAGCTCGGGACAGACGTCACGGCCTGGCGGGAACCACGGGTGGATGTAGACGGCCTGCCTGTTTATAAACCGGGCTCTCCAGCGCCTACTCTTCCCCGTCCCCGGCCGAGCCAAACACCCCAAAGCATGCCCCTGCCAGTTTCACAAGTACTCCATTCGTGATCGCAGCCACAGATCGAGCACCACCGCCACCGACGTTCCGAGAGGTATTAGAAGTCATGATGATGATGGGCGAGGGCGCGGCGCACGCGCCGCCGTGGCAGCAGAGCCTGGCGAGCAGCGGCGGCGGCGTCGACGGGGACGACGCGTACGTCGAGGAGGAGGACCCCGTGGCGGCGCTGGACGCGTACGCGTCTGACGAGTTCCGGATGTACGAGTTCAAGGTGCGGCGGTGCGCGCGCGGGCGGAGCCACGACTGGACGGACTGCCCGTTCACGCACTCGGGGGAGAAGGCGCGGCGCCGCGACCCACGGCGGTTCCACTACTCCGGCGCCGCGTGCCCGGACTTACGCAAGGGCGGGTGCAAGCGTGGCGACGGATGCGAGTTCGCGCACGGCGTGTTCGAGTGCTGGCTCCACCCGGCGCGGTACCGCACGCAGCCGTGCAACGACGGCACCGCGTGCCGCCGCCGCGTCTGCTTCTTCGCGCACACGCCGGACCAGCTCCGCGTCCTCCCTCCGCAGCAGCAGCAGCAGTCCGGCGCCAGCCCGCGGGGCGGCTCGTCGCCACTCGCGGAGTTGTACGACGGATCGCCGCTCCGTCGCCAGGCGTTCGAGAGCTACCTGACCAAGAGCATGATGTCGTCGTCCCCCACCAGCACGCTGGTCTCGCCGCCGCGGTCGCCGCCATCCGAGTCACCGCCAGTGTCTCCGGACGCTGCCGCTCTCCGTCGCGGCTCCTGGCCTGCCGTCGGCTCGCCGTTTAACGATGTCGTCGCTTCGCTGCGCCAGCTCCGCCTTGGTGGCTCTCCGTCCGGCGCGTCGTTACTGGCCGGCGCCTACCCGTCGGGTGCCTACGGGTCTCCCAAATCCACCGGGCTGTACAGCCTCCCGTCCACCCCGACAGGACCCTCGCCGGCCACCATCACCACCCCCTCCGGCGCCACGGTTATGACCATAGATCGCCTCAACCTTGGGCTCCTCGAGGAGGTGGAGCCGGTCATGGAGAGGGTGGAGTCCGGGAGGGCTCTCCGCGAGAAGGTGTTCGAGCGGCTCAGCAAAGAAGCCGCCGTCCCCACCGACGCCGCCGCAGCTGCCACCGCGGAAGGCGCGGCCCCAGTTACCGCGCCGGATGTCCGATGGGTCACAGACCTCGTCGACTGAGCAGAGCGAACCCGAAAAATCGACAGGACCCGTGGGTCCTCCGCCCTGAGTGGTTGCATCGTGATTCGTGAGTTGGAACTTGGAAGTAAAGAGGCAGAGCAACTGCCGAGGTTCCGGATCCGTACTCAAGCGGAGGGGAAAATTCTAGTAAGAAAAAAAAAAGGCACAAAAAAGATTTATTTTTTCCGTGTTTAATAAGATTCTCCTAATCCCTGCACATACTCCTATGTTCTTCCGTGCCCTGTGAATATTATTGGACGGAGGATGATGCCATGATGGAGGGGAGGCAGGGCAGGATGGATGGATCGTCTTGGGAGTTTGATGGCATAGCAGTATCCGCCCGGCTACCAGCTTCTGATTTCAATCAGTGTTTGCAGAAGGACGCTCTAAGTTGATGGTAATTTAGCGTCTCTTTCTGTTGCTTATTTTGTTGCTACTATCGCATTAAGATGATCTGTGGCCCTGTAGTAGTACGTGATGTATTTCCGTATTCAAATCTGTATTTTGACATGATGTATTTCTTTATTCACCTAGTACCTCATGTAGCATGTATTACGAATTTACCGTGTATTACTGCCAAGAAATTAAAAACTCCTCTGTGCTAGTACTAAATACAGTACGTCTCGGTGTTTTATGACTCCGCTTGTGGCCGGTGTCAGTGAATTTTGGTGATAGTTTCTTGGTTTGGTTTCTTGGTTTCTGAAAATGATCAGCGGTAATACAGATGTTATTGACATCTCTAATGCATGGCCATCACTGAAGGAGCGGAGTATCTGCATTCCTCCCCCCACCCCACTGGAGCCCCCAACACCCCCCCACCCCACTGGAGCTGTCCGGCGGTCGCTGTTCGTTAGCGCCCATCAGCCGTCGCGGTTGTGCCGGCAATACTCAGTCCCCTGGTGTCAGCAGCGAAAGAATCCTTCTTTACCTAGTACTAGTACATTTTTGGATCAGTGACCAGCGAGGGACAGGAACCAGAAACGCTGTTTGTCCAAACGAATCAGTAGCAGCGATTAGTTGCCTTTCTCAAGGTCCATTCAAAGGGCTCATGATCTGAATATTCTGGAGAAATAGACTGCTACTCCGTAGACTCGAGGTCAGAACACGCGTAGATGTAACGTACGCATTCCGTCCGAAAGCTTATTTTTAAATTTTATTGACTATGATTTTGATAAATTTAATTAATTTTAATAATATAAATTATATATATTTTACAAGGTTTTTATGAAATTAAAAATACAAATATTAAATTTTTAAATTTAATTTAATTTATAAAAATCATTGATCAAAATTGTAGTAAATAAAAAATAAAAATAAAGACGGTCGCTGTGACAAAGATCCATGATTTCCGTAAAATGTTTGGTTTGACAAGCGTCAATCAGTTCGCGTCCAAGTATCGCATCGGATAAGTACTGCTAATTGTAAAAGCAGAGCTATCCTAAGTAGGAGTAGCTTGTGCGAACATAGACAAAGCATATCCAAACGACCGAACCTGTGCAAGTTGCAGTACTTTACAGCTTCTAAGTACGATGTTTATCGCAACGGGGTAGCTGCTGCTGGTTCAAGCATAGATATCATGAAGCAGATCTTTGCCGTAATTAGTTGTTAATTAGCGTGTCTGTTGCTCTCTCCTAGGATAGCGATGGAGCCAAATCGACTGCAGCTGGTGAGGATGTCCTCCCACGGATAACGTCGCCGTCGCCGTCCTTGGCTGCGAAACCGAGCAAGGGAATTAGCGGAAAATCAAATCGAAGGCCAGTCGAAACATCCACAGAGCTCGTCGTCCGATCCGCTGCTTGTTTGCGCTCGTTTTGGTGACGATGGCTACGCTTTGCGACAAAGCCATGGGCAGTATCCCTTAGTTCTGCCATCCAAGAATACAGTAGTATTGTTCTGGAAAGGTCGTCCACGGTCTAGTAAAGCATCCTACATGGAGCGTCGACCATGATTGGAGATCATGGCACCACGGAGGATGGTGCAGGACAAAGCGGCTGCTTGGATCGTACCCTGACTCCTGAGGAACACATGGAGTAGGAGCCACCAGCTGCGGTTGGTGTTCGTGCCTGGTGGAGCCAGGCCGCCTGTCTCAGGGTTCAATCAAACGCGCCCTGCATGCAGCTCGATCAAACGATGATGATGATGACCTACGACAGTTTGATTCTTCAGCACATTGGCCTCTGAAGTGCTTTGCTCACAAAAGCTTCCCGCATTGCAGTTAGCTAACGCTTATGTGTTCATTTTTTTTAATCTACTCCATACAGATTTCTGTAGTAGCTAACCTGCATGGGCTCACAAATTATTTCAAGCTAAGATACAATATCTGTATATACATAGGTGCATCTCCTTCTGAATCTCCTCCTGATGTCCAGACAGATTTCACTCTATATATCCCTATAATATACTCCTATATAGGTGCACCTCCATCTGAATCGGCTATAACAAAGGTCAACTTTGGAAAATAATTTGATCCTCCTTGTGATCTACCTAGCTAGTGAAAATTTCCACCATGTGACTCAAGTTGCAAGAACACCTTTTCAAATCGCCAATGGTTATACCTCCCACAATGCACTGCACCCAGAAAGAACTAACTACACATCATGCCCGATGAATCTATGATGATAGATACATGTCTTGGTTGAAAGGAATTGATGCACCTGAGGTGGCTTAGTATTATACACCGCCAAAGAACACACATATTGGTCATTGGTGTCCCTCCCTTTAGATCCCTAATGTATTGTAGCTATGTCCACTAGAACTACATGCTCTAGGAACTGTTCGAGCACGAATCTATTCCGACGTTTGTTTTCTCTTCAAAAGGATTATTCCATTAGGTTTCAGAAACCTTAGTATATACTGACCCTTTAAATAGGTCGAATATTGCAATACTCTTAACCTAAGCAGGCAACAAGCCAACAGTGCAATACAGAAAGTCCCGATGACTTGGTCACAATGGGAGTACAGAAATAGAAGCGGATCGAAGAGGCGTAAAGAAATCAAAACGATCACTTGGTTAGATCTCGTGTGTAGCGTGATCTGCCGGCAGCATCATCGGTTTCGAAACGGCAGTGAGGGAAGACTAAGTTGCCGACAGCGACGACCACGGATGGAGGATGGATGAAGCCAAAACAGAGGGGCGGACATATTCAACTCGATGGCCGGAACCGTGTGCAACGGCCAAATGGGCTGAACCAATGCTAATGCTAACGGGTTGGGGATCGATGGACATTTATCTTGATCATTCATGCATGTCTCTGTCCCTTTTCTTCAGTGTGACTCATCTTTTTATTACTGTATTGCCCTTCTGCTTTCACTTTTTCCCTTTGTCTAGGCAGACCGGCCCATCGGTGATGGAGGAGGTGTTCAGTGTCCTGTGGTTGATAGGTAAAAGTATAGTATTGGGACGAATGAAGTTTGTTTGGTATAGTCACTATAGTGACGCTGATATCTCTTTCCAAGAATCCCGGCGTCGTGGAGCAGGCGGAGGAGCAACCCGCGTAAATATCGTGTGCCGTGCCGTTCATGAGCACGGATAACAAAAAAAAAAAAAAATTCGCCCCACCCCTTTGTACAAAGTACAATTCTGACGTCGAGGATCGGATGAGATTTTATCCCACGGACTCTTGGGCTTCCATCAAAATATAAACTTTTACCTTTTGTTTCTATTGACATTCAAAACTTACAGTGAGCACTGAAGTGTCTGACATAGCGCCGAAGTGTCCGATAAGCTCGTACGAGTTTGTGGTGTCCACCGTAGTGTTCGACAAGTTCTCTCGGGTTCGGGTTCGGATGTTTTACTCACCGAAGTGTTCGGCACAGTGTCGAAATATTCGACAAGCCCTCTCGAATTCGAATATTTTGTACACCAGATCATCTGACATAATGCTGGATTATACAGCAGGCCCTCTTGGGTCTTAGAAATTTACACATCGGACTGTCAGACATGAGACCGAAGTGTCCAGTGACCGGAGTATTCGGTTTCGTAGTTTAAGTAACAGATCGGATTGATTACTTTCTTAATTGATAAGATCCGCGGCTCCACAGGGTAAGACCACTCTACCTCTATATAAAAAAGTCTGTGGCGGATTGAGCAGCCACTCCCAATCGTCAAAAAACATATTTACTTTTACTTTGTACCTTTTCAAACCCTAATCCCCTTCCTCGACCTCAATTTCTGTTGTTTCTTCACCTCGACGGTGTTTGAAGGCGATCCGACTGGCCTGCCGAGTCCGGATCAACTTTAATAAAGTCTCGCTCCAACGGGGTCCCTCCCGAGCTTGATTTTTTAGGTGCTGTTGTGATCGTGGCTAGACGATCCTGTCGTTCCGCACACGGACGTGCGCGCGGTGTGTTGATCCGGAGCTTTTCGGCATCAACATATTTTTTAGTGACTCCGCTGGGGAAGAAAGATTCCGATTGTCTGACCGAATCAACTTTTCCACTTCATGTCTTCCGAGATCTCACGGGTAAACATCGTCATGCCATCGTTAGAAGAGTTGCCGGAGAAGGTTCGCAAGGCATTCCTCGAGCATCGAAAAGCCTCCGAGAAGGCACGCAAGGCACGAGAAGATCAAAAACTCCGAGATTACTTGGAGTGTTTCACGAAGGATCGGCAAAGCAACACTAAGCAAGTCAAAAATCCCATCCTACCGCCTGTCAAATCGAAGGTAACCACTAATGTGCTCGCATCTGTACCTGATTTTGATGTTGCGAATATGGTTGGTGCCGCTGTTTGTGCGAATCTCAACAACAAGCTGGATGCTATAACAAATTTTTTTAATAATACTCTTACTACTAGCTTGCGCGCGATAGAAGACAGACTGGATAAGAAGTATTTTGGGAATACTCTTGGTACTCTTACCACTAATGTCGAAAAATTTATTAAACCATTGAATTAGCAAAACTCTAAAACTTCTGATGGCCAATCCTCGAACTATACGTCAAGCCGAACCATTGTTGGTACTTCGGCTAATATTGGGGTGCAGTTAACTGATGCTACAATCACTAATTCGGCTAGTCAATACCTATATAACCGATGTAGTGATCCAATCCCATCATACCATAAAACTGCTTATCATAAAAATCTTTTTGGTGGGTGTTTTAATGCTAATAGTTCATTGCATCATACTCCGTATCCATTGCCGAATTATTCACCGCCAAATACATATAGTACACCACCACACAATTTAGCTCCAAATCGGTCCGGAGCTGATATGAAAAGCATGGACGAATTCATAGCGGAATTAGTGGATATGTTCAGAACAACATTTGGCTTAGATCGCAAAAGCAAAAGCCGATCCTATTAGAAATCTTACCCTAAAAATTATGAGCATGTTTCGTCTCTACATAGTTTTAAGGTTCCTGATTTTGTCAAGATCACCGGTGATGATAATAGGTCTACTATGGAATATATAAGCCAATTTACTATACAATATGAGGAGGTAAATTCTAATGATATTCTTAAGATGAGGTTGTTTTCTTTATCTCTCTTGGGTGCGGCATTTACTTTACCACCCAATTCTATTTATAGTTGGTCTCAATTAAAGAAAAGGTATCATGAGTATTTCTTTGTCGGTGAAACTGAACTGAAATTGTCATATCTCACATCGGTTAAACAAAAGATCAATGAATCGGTTGTCGATCATATTAGAAGATTTAGAGATACTAGAAACCGATGTTACAGTTTGACAATTTCTGATAGGGACTTAGCTAATTTAGCTTTTTCTAGTTTGCTTGATTATCATAAAAAAAAACCTGGACGGTCATGACTTTTGTGATGTTAGTCAAGTATTGCAGAAGGCTATGGCTAATGAGAATAGAGTTAATGAGTCTAAACAAATGCAAAAGTCGAATGAAAAGGTCAATCATTATGTTTATTTAATTGGTTGCGAATTTGCCAAGATGGACAATGATGATTATGATGTTTATGCTACTAAATTCTCGTGGCGATCTAAAGTTAGCTCTCATCCTTATGATTCTCTCAAGCCAATTCATAAAAATCGGCAAGAAGAGACGAAGTTTACTTTTGATGTAGCTAAATGCGATAGAATATTTGATAAATTATATAAGTGAGGCTACATCAAGATGTCACACGTTCTTCCTCCGCTTGACGAGTTAAAGCGACGTGCTTATTATAAGTGGTATCATTCTTTCTCTCATGTTACTAACGATTGTAATGTATTTCGAAGGCAAATTTAATCGGCCATCAATGACGAACAATTGGCCTTTAAGAAAATACAAATAGACAGGGATCCTTTTCCTATTAATACTGTTGATCTACAAAGTGTAAAAGTGTTGATTCAGCCTAACAAGCGGATACAACCAAAGGCAAAAATGTGATCATCGGTGAGGAAAGGCAGGAAAACACCAATCTTTCAAGAGAAGTGGTATTGAAAAAATATTCGGATCGTAAAGAGTCTTTGAAAATCACTATCAAAGCCTCTAGACTTGGGGGGCAAGCCAAAAAGACTCAAAATTCAGTTAATCTTGCTACTCAGCCTAAGATGCTTAAGCCGAAGAATTCTGAAGTAAGGAGGTGGAAAATAAATGAGCCAAAGAAAAAAACTTAAATTTCAAACCCACTTTTGATTATCTTTTGTCAAAATATGTGAACAAAAAGACCATTTTGAAGCATCGGTCAGCAAAAAGCAATCCTCCTCTAAGAAAATACCGATCGAATGCTTATCGTTTTGGATGCAATCAACAATGTGGTTAGAATTGGAAGCACAGATGTGGTTATTAAGGAACCATCAAAGGGACCGATTGTTAAAAATGATCGGGCTAATCTGAAATACGCTATAGACCCTAAGAATTCTAAAGACAATAGTTGCTCTCTTGACAAGTGTTTTCAGCCGAGGTGGTGTCCCTCTGGCTTAACTTAAACTCAAAATAGAAGATTGCAAAGGTTGCGCATTCAAGAGAGCAAAAAGCAAGTATATAGCCAAATGAGTGATCCATGTCACAAAATAGGATCTCCACGATCTTCTTCATACATCAAGAAAGAATAGAGACCTAAACAAGTGAGAGTAGCTTCTAGTTGAGCAATAATAGGAGTTTATGACCGATAGAGTATTATCGCCCTTAGAACAAAATATGGCCGATATAATATTATTGTTGTTAGAGCAAAAAATGCCGCTGAGTTTCACCACCTTCAGACAAATTTGTCACTAGAGTATTTTTTTGCTCGCTAGCTTTGCCAAAAAAACAGGGGGACATATGTTGATACTCAAAATTTGCAGCTCACCGGAATGTCCGGCAAGCCCCCTCGGGTTTGTGGTGTTTTGTTCACCGTAGTGTCGGTACAGTGCCGAGGTGTTCGGCACAGTGCCAGAGTTTTCGGCAAACTCTCTCGAGTTCGGGTGTTTTGCCTACCGGAGTGTTCGGCAAACTCTCTCAGATTCGGGTGTTTTGTACACCAAACCATCCGACACAATGCCAGATTATTCGGCAGGCTCTCTCGGGTCTCAAAAATTTATACATCGAACTGTCTGGCATGAGACCAGAGTGTTCGATCGGAGTATCCGATACAGGGCCGGACACTTCGGTGGAGTCAGTTCGGTAGTTTTATTAACAGATCGGATTGATTACTTTCCTAATTGATATCCTAATTGATAGTATCCGCGGCTCCATGAGGTAATACCACCTCACCTCTATATAAAAAGTCTACGACCGATTGAGGAGGTACCTCCAATCGTCAAAAACATATTTACTTTTACTTTGTACCTTTTCAAACCCTAATCCACTTACTCCACCTCAATTTCTGTTATTTTTTTGTCCCGACGGCGTTTGAAGGCGATTCGACTGGCTTATCGAGCCCGGATCAATCTTAAAAAAATCTTGCTCCGACGGATCCATCTCGAGCTTGATTTTTTAGGTGCTATTGTGACAATGGCTAGACGATCTTGTGGTTTCGCACAGGGACGTGCGCGGTGTGTTGATTCGGAAGTTTTTGGTGTGAACAGTTTCATGGTAACAAGAACCGATCAGAAGCTCTTAATTATTTGTACCTTCATGAAGCGGCTCGATTAGTTCGTAGACACAGATAGATACATCACAGTTTCTTCAACACATCAGCCGCGTTAGGTTTTGCAGGCAGCCACTAAAGATTAAGGAGAATCAGAGTTTCAGGTCAGTACCAAGCAACAGCCATGGGACTGAATATGCTGGTCTCAACTCTCTGAAGGGTGCAGTTTCACTAAACAGAAATTAAACTGGAAACACAAAAGATCACGAGCTATAGTAAGAGACAGACAACAAGAAGTGATAATATTCATAATACCATTGACACATCCATCCAAATAATTCTACGCGACGATCAGCACTGATGCCTCTGTAAACAAAAGTAAAGAGGATAGAAGACAGATCAAAAGCCAGCGCGGAGGAGAATAAAGTGGTGGCGACGTCAAGCGATGCTAACAAAAGCATTAGACGTAGCAGTCATGACTCATGAGATCTGCCACTAGCTAGGGTTCCTTTCCTGCTTTCCCACCGTCGAAAATCTCAGATTAGTCTGTCGGAGCAAGAGATTGATCTCGCGATATGACAAGTACCGTATATAATACTTTTTTTATTTTTAAATTGATATTGATGTTGATTTTTAATATCAACTTTGATCATTCGTCTTATTTAATTTTTTAATAAATATTATATATTTTGCTATAATTTAATTTATCATTAGAGTTATTTAAATCACAATTTAAAATTATACACATTTGAACAACTTTTTTTAATAAAACGAATAGTCAAAGTTAATATTAAAAATCAACAGCGACATTAATTTAAAAATGGATGGAATATGTTTTAAGTGTTGGACCTCGACTTCGGTTCCTATGAGTAGATCGAGAGGCGGTGAGACAGTGGGGTTTTACTTTTGGTGTTCGGCACTGCCGACGTTGAGGATGAAGACTCTGCTATCCTTTCTCCTTTGTCGGTGATGTTCGCGCTCGGGTGAGGAAGGTCGGAGTAGAAGAGAAGGGTGTTTGGTCGAGGTCGGCGAAGTCGAGGTCGATGTTGAGGGCGGTATGGCGGCGGAGGGCGGTATGGCGGTGATGGGGAATCTCGTCGCTGGCAGCGCACCCTTACAGATCGGTCTAGGGTTTTGAAATGTTGGATGGGGTTAGGGCGACGGTCAACCTCGTGGTGTGTGCTCCGACTCCTCCACCCTTCTTTTTATATGACACTGTGCGACGAGGGCTACCAGCCACATGGCTGAGCGCCTCCGATCAGGACGCTGAATTCAGTTGGTTGTTGGGCCAACTAAAAATGAGATCAACTCTAGTTGAACGAATGTAGAAGATTCAAAATTTTCGGGAGGAAAGCCAATGCGGTATATGTTCCTCATCAGCTGATCTGGTAAGTTTTGCAGTGTCACGCGAGCTGGCTTTCTTCGGCCAGCAAATGCTGTGTCGTGGCAAGCCATTTAGTGCTCAGCAGCGACTTCTGTTGGACAACTTATTGTGGCCCATCGGCAGGAAAACAACTGACAGCAGCACCGGCCTCTCAACTCTGGAGCTATAGCTAGCCTGAAGAACCAAACAAGTAATTAAGGTACACTAATCTGTCAATTGAATTGCAGTCGGCGAAGGACAGAACAGGTCAATTCTGGATCTAAAACTGATGCTCTGGATCTTTCTGGGGCTCCTAGTATTATTCCAGACTCCAAATTAAGATGCCCCGGCCGCGGCGTACATGATGCACGCTATCGATCGATCATGCATTATTGCTGCGCTGCGGCAACTGCACCGGCAGACGCACGTGTCGCTTGCCAAGTCCCCAAGGTTCCGCAGCCGTTGGCCGGGAGCTCCGAATGAGTCCACGGCCGTCGCTTTCGGGGCAAGGACGACGTACGACGCCTCCGCATACAGCAAATGAAATGGACGTACCCCTCCTCTGCGTCATGGTCCCCGGTGATCATCCCGGTCCGTCCATCTGTGGCACCGGTAGAGGGCGAGTACATGTTCCCCAGTCGCGCGCCCATCCCTTGCCAGATCAGGACCATCAGGTGAAGCTGCCACCGCTGCATCGATCGAATCGTGGACGCAGCGATCAGCCATGCCGTTTCGTTTTCAAGAGGGACCAGCTCGCTGCGTCCATCTCCAATGGATGTGACACCATTGGAGGGGTCGTAAGTTCTAACTGCTTCCCGACAAAGGGGTCATCTTGTTCTCGATCCTGAAGTCACCAAAGGTATCAAGTTCCAACAGGGCTATCAGACATACAAACATACCATAACAGCAGAGATATTCAGTGAGAAGATACAGAGCACGGTACGATTTGTTGGATGATCGATGCTGAAGGTGGGGAGGGTCAGGAATAACCCTAGCGAAGTGGCTGCCTACCTTGGGAAATAAAAATTGTCGGGACACGAAATGTCTACATCACGCACGGCCACGCCACCGCCGCTTTCAGTCGGCCTCGCCGCCGCCGCCGTGCACGATCTCGCCGTGACACCTAGCACACCACTGAGTCAAAGCATGAAACTAAGACTAAACTAGTACTCTTTTCAGTTTTAAATTGTTGATACCATTGATTTTTAACATTAATTTTGACCGTTTATTTTATTTAAAAAATTTATTCAAATGTGTAAGATTTTGTTATTATTTAATTTATCATTAGTAAAATTTAAATTACGACTAATAATTTTATACATTTGAAAAAAAAATTAAATAAAAATAACAAATTTTATGTATTTGAACAAATAGTCAAAACTGATGTTAAAAATGGACAGATAAGCTACCCATCTTGTCATGCTGTCTTGCCAATCGCCTGCTACCAAGCTAATAATAGCAAAGATTAAATGACACTAGCAAGTATTAAAGCAGGACACGAAGGTAGAAAGTTCTTACAGATTGTAAGTAATCAAATCAATCTTAATCACGACGTTGAACAAATATCAATACATGATGACCAAAAACAGATAACTGCAACCGCACAAGCAAACCAACGAAATAGACTCGTTAAATAATTGCTGATAGGACTATTTAATTTGAGAGCTAGTTTATGCAGCGAGCAACGGTGAATGCGGAGTATAACTCAATAATGCCAGGGAGTGTTGTAAGTTCTAACAGGAACACAAGATAGATGACCAGCAGCCTGAACATAATTCTCGTCATAATCCTTGGTGCGGTGCCTTTGGCACAGATGTCCCTCCAGACACAAGCAGTTCCCTACACGGCTACACCGCCTTTACGATGAGTAAAGGGGAGCTTCTTGCTGAGCTGCTCCATTAGCCGGCGTGAAGGCAATGTTGGGCCGCAATTGCGAAGCATTGGGCCTACTCCGTCCAAATTTTGACGCTCCAGAGCGATCTTATCAAAGGCCGTCCGATAATACTACTGGCCCGAATCGACGTATCAAAAAGCCCATTAAATCATCCGAAGGTCCATTCCTCTCTTCTCTGTTTCCAGAATCAGATATACGCCGCCGCCTTTTTATCGGGCCTGTTCGGTTCCCGTTTTTATTGCTGCAGCTGCAACCGGCTGCGTGCAACCGTTTTAGAAACGAGACCGGTTTCCGGTTTCGGTAAAAACCGACCAGCACCGGATTTGGATTGCCGAAAACCGTAAAAACGGTTTTCAAAACCCTTGCCAAAAATACGTTACAACAAGCTGATCCGAACCCTTCCTCGCGCATAGTGCTGCGTGCACTCACCCTCGCCGTCACGCCGCCGCCGCCGCCGCCGCGGCAGCTCGCCCGCTTGTCATCACCTGCCCCGGCCGCGCGTCCGCCTCCCAATGAGCACGGACCGCCTTCTCCACCTCCTCCGCGCGCCGGCCGCTAGTTCCAGCCCCGCGGCTCGCCGGGGCGCTCCCAGCACGCAGCGCGTCCGCCACCTGCAGGCCGCCTCGGGGATGCGGCGCGCCTCCGTGGCCTGCTCCGGCTCCGGCTCCGGCGGGAAAGGGGGAATGACGTACAAGGACGCTGGCGTCGACATCGACGCGGGCACTGAGCTCGTGCGGCGCATCGCTAAGATGGCACCGGGGATTGGCGGCTTCGGCGGTCTTTTCCCATGGGGTACAATTTTGTCACCTCTTTTGTTTTAATCTTTTTCTTGTTATGCTCAGGATGTTGTTTTGGGCACCTCTTGAAATTGGGAAAAGAAGTATTCTTTTTGAGATGAAGCGTGGCTAGCAAGCAATGTGAGGCTTATGCTTCTACTTAGATGCTACAATAGTGGAGTACATTGGTTGCGGAACCTTATAAAAAAATGTTTTTGGCGAAGGCCTTTTTCTTTTATCTCGTTTTATACTAGTTACTCACTCATTTTTAAATTGTTGTAGTTAGAACAATAATTTTAGTTCAAATGAACTAGATTTGTTGTCCCAATGACAACAATTTAAAAAACAGAGGGAGAATTACTGAAAAGGAGCAACTCTTACGGGTTTTTTTGCTTGGTATGTCACTGTGACGTGTGAGTTATGTCTGTGCTTCTAGCACTGGTGGACCCAGGGCCTGGCAACCCTGGGCGCCTGCCCGGGCTCCGAGGCAGCTGATGTCTCAATGTGGGATTAGTGAGTTGTTTGTTTTGTTTATAATGATGCTCTTGTGCGGTGCGCCTATTTAAGCGGTTGGTTCATAGAGTTAATTTTCAATAGAGAAATAAGTAGTTCATGAACTTGATGGTTTTCCACATTGAGATAGAACTATTTAATTCACTTAACGAAGCTTTTGTTCTTCAACGCTTTCATTAGATCAAGAATTAAAAAATGCATTTATCTCATACTTTTAAGCTTGCGAAGTTTCCGATTTGGATACGTATTACAACTTTTGGTGGTAGATTAGCAAACAGTGTATTTTACCATCCTAATGAGATTTTTTGTTATGTCTCTGTCTTCTTAATATACTAAATGCTCTTTAGTTCCCAAAATATTATGGTTATCAGCTATGCTTATTTAAGTGATAAATACTCCTTCCGTTCCTAATTGTTGTCGCCGTTGACTTCTAACATCAACTTTGATCATTTTACTTTAAAAAAAGTCTGACAAATATCATATATTTTTTACAATTTAATTTATCATTGAATGTAAATACGACTTATAATTGTACACATTTGAACTAATTTTTAAATAAGACGAATGGTCAAAATTAATATAAAAAGTCAACATCGACAACAATTTAGGATGGAGTAAGTATAGTCCATTTTATGAATTTGTTATATATCCATTACGTTATTCGCCCAGACTCCACAAAATTTTTGGGTCCGCCACTGGTTTTACGCCCTGTTGTCTGTGGAAACGTTCCATTTAGTTAACATTTTTATTTGCTTCTGTATACTTTGGAGTCAAAAAATTGCTACCATTTTTAACCCTATTCTTGCTTTGTTTTAATGTTACTTTGGCAAAAACAGGAGATGATTACCTTGTTGCTGGCACTGATGGTGTGGGGACAAAGTTGAAGCTTGCATTTGAAACTGGTATTCACGATACCATTGGCATTGACCTGGTATGTGATCATGTGCTATGCGCTCTTTTGCTTGTCTTCAACTGATTGTTTGAAATTATTGTGGCAGGTTGCTATGAGTGTCAATGACATTATAACTTCAGGGGCAAAACCACTGTTCTTCTTAGATTATTTTGCCACAAGCAAACTTGATGTCGATCTTGCGGAGAAGGTAATTGTAATATCTTTTGCTCATTAAACACTACAGCTGTTACTCATCTCATTCTTTGTTTTAAATTCTATTCATTTAGCATTTCAGGTTGTCTATAATTTATTTATCAACTATGTAGGTTATCAAGGGGATTGTGAATGGTTGCCAACAATCAGATTGTGCTCTCCTAGGAGGAGAGGTGAGGTTTTCTAAGATTAGCACAATTTCGCTATTTAGTTTTTTATTAGTTAACATTGCAAGTTAGCATATGAATGGCGCAGATGTCATGCTCAGTGGGTTTAAAAAATGTTCAAACTATTTGAGTTTCATATAAAATGTTCAATTTATTTGAGTTTTTATATTATTGATTGAGAAACTTTTGGATATAAGTTTCATAGATACTTGCAGGTGGCTATGTGTGCCACTGGTAGCATAAATATTCAGACACCCAGCATTACATATGAATAGCTTTTTACAAAAAAAAAAAACTTAGAGAACAAAAAACCAGTTGTACTGATTATTGGAGAATTGGTTATTACAGACAGCAGAAATGCCTGATTTCTATGCTGAGGGTGAATATGATTTAAGTGGATTTGCTGTGGGTGCTGTGAAGAAGGATAAGGTCATTGATGGTAAAAACATTGTTGAAGGAGATGTGCTCATAGGTCTTCCTTCCAGTGGTGTTCATTCTAATGGCTTCTCTCTTGCTAGAAGGTATTGCAAATATCATCTTTCACTTGTTCTGTATCCTTAAGTATTGTCATTATTACAAAGCAATGCTTTCTTTCATGAATTTTATAGCTTGTTAATGCTGATTCACTTTTTTTTGTTCTTAGAGTATTAATGAAAAGTGGACTTAGCTTGAGCGACCAACTCCCAAGAAATGATGGCATATCGACTACTGTTGGTGAAGCTCTCATGGCCCCAACTGTCATCTATGTTAAGCAGGTTAGCTTTTTATTTTCTGTATCTCTATCCCGCATTTGTGACATGTAAAATAAAAGCTTTTCAATGTAATTGTTTTGAATAAAAAATAGGTTCTTGAGATCATTGGTAAGGGTGGTGTAAAGGGACTAGCCCACATTACTGGTGGCGGCTTTACTGATAACATCCCTAGAGTATTTCCTTCTGGACTTGGGACAAAAAATTTTACTGGATCATGGGAAGTGCCACCTGTTTTCCAGTGGCTTCAACAGGTAAGTGTTAACACTTGAGAGTAGCACTTTTTTCCATCAACGCGTACTGTGGTCTCTACTTTTTTTTAGCTAGCACTTTTAGCTTATAGTTTTTCAAATTTTTTAGGTTGGAAACATTGAAGATGCAGAGATGCGACGGACTTTCAATATGGGCATCGGAATGGTTCTTGTAGTAAGCAAAGACGTTGCAGATACTATTCTTGAAGACAGACGGGGATCTAATCGTGCTCATCGCATTGGAGAGGTGGTCCAGGGTGAGGGGGTTCACTATATATAACCTTTTGAACCTTATAATTAACAAAGTGACTTCCTGGTATGAACAAGTATTTTAGTGGTGCTGTGCAGCCTAAGCTTATGTATTCAACGGGAAGATAATCGAATAAAGAAATGGAATGTTTTCAGTGTGCAACGTGTTGTTGCCTAGGCTTTGTGTTCAGTTCTTGCCTCTGTCATGCCATGAATGATTTTATCTGCTTAACTACACGCATGGCTTCTCAATCAGCTTCATTTTTTTTGTCACACTGTCAATAGAAGATTCTATTGCAGGGCCTAAATTCAGCCCTTTGAAATTTTGCAAACTAAACTTTTAGTTCCTACTAAATCTACAAGTGATTCTCCTGTTGCCGGTACCAATCTCAATGCAAAGAATAGGCATAAGAAGATTCAAAAGAAAAAAAAAATACAAACACAACCAAAACAATTTTACATTAACATGTGAATCGATTATGCCTGCATCTCATCAGGCCGCGCCATTGCAGAGGTGGCCGTTGCCATTGCACATCGTCGGGCTCTTGAGCACCAGCGAGTTCTGTCCCTCGACGTGCGGCAGGTGCGGCTCCTCGTCCTCCTGCCCTGCTCTCTCGACGTCCTCGTGGCTGAGGAAGCACGGCTGGTTCGTCGAGCACAGCACCCGCGCCCACATCCGGTCCGTGATCACCACCTTATTCTGCTTCTCCGTGATCCTCTGCACAACGTTCCATCAATTAGTGTTCAGTTCCCAAGATTACAAATTTAATTCGAGAAGGGAGCAAGCGATAAGGACTTCATGGTTCCATAGTTGGATTGAAGGAAGAGACTTACATAGAAGGGGATGTAGGTGTGCCTGCCGTTGACCTGCGCGACGGTGAAGCCGGTGTACCCCGCCATGGCGCCGTGCAGGGCGCTGTGCGCCAGCAGCGTGCAGTAGACGTTGTCAGAGGCGTTCGACGGCACGGCGCGGATCATGTACGTCGGGTCGATGTACTTCAGCGTGATGGGGAAGTTTTTCTTCCTCTTGAAATGCTCCTTGATCTTCTGGGAGAGCCAGAGGCCGACGTCGAGGAGAACCTTGTTGCCGGAGGCGTCGTGTGTGTCGGCGAAGTGCATGCCCTTGGCGATGAGGTCCTGGCCGGCGCCTTCAGCCACGACGATGACCATGTGCCCGTTGTCGCGGAGCCGCTTCTCGACGAACTCGAGCAGGCCGCCCTTGCCGTCCATGTAGAAGGGCGACTCCGGGATGAGGCAGCAGTCGACGTCGCGGCTGGCGAGCGTGGCGTACATGGCGATGAACCCGCTGTTCCGGCCCATGAGCTTGACCACGCCGATGCCGTTCTCCGCGCTCTCAGCCTCGACGTGCGCCGCGTTGATCGCGCGCTGCGCCTCCTCGACGGCGGTGTCGAACCCGAACGACTTGTCGATGACGGCGATGTCGTTGTCGATGGTCTTGGGCACACCGACCACGGCGCACTTGAGCCCGCGGCGCTGCACCTCCTCGTGGATCGACGCCGCGCCCTTCTGCGTGCCGTCGCCGCCGATGACGTACACCTGGTTGACGCCGCGGTCCTGGATGCTGTCGACGATCTTGGCCGTGTCCTGCCCGCCGCGCGAGGTGCCCAGCACCGTGCCGCCGCGCTTGTGGATGTCGTTCACGGACCGCGGCGTGAGCTCCACCGTGTTGCGCGCGTAGAAGCCCCTGTACCCGCCCACGATGCCCTCGACGCTCGACACGCCGTACATGTCGTGCAGGCCGCACACCAGCTCGCGGATGACGGTGTTGAGGCCCGGGCACAGCCCGCCGCAGGTGACCACGGCCGCGCGCACCTCGCCCGGCTGGAAGTAGACGCGTTGCCGCGGGCCGGCGCGACGGAAGTGCGTGCCCCGCGCGCTGCTCTTGTGTACCACGATCTTCTTCGGCACCGTGTCGTCCGGGTTCACGAAATACTGCCTGCGCGATCAGAACAACACAGGTGAGCAAAACTTGGGCAAATCTGCTGAAAGAACGTAACAGATCAAGAGAACAGGACTTCGATTAGGATTGCTTACTTGACAACAGAGTAGGCGGGGTGGTTCTGCAGAGGATTCGGGTAGCTCTGCATCCAATAGAACAAAAAAGATAAACATCATGAGCAAAATTCTTTCCCATGACGAAGATCAGAAACCGGCTCTAACCAATACCAGATGGATTCTGTACTCACCTTCAGCTCAGGTAGGTAGTCCGTAAGGTGCGGGACGTCCTCCAGGACGTACCCGCCGCTGCCGCCGGCGAGCTTCTTCTTGGCCGGCTTGGCCTTGCTGGCCGGCAACGACTTGGTGACCGCGGGGGCATAGGATGTCTTGACGTCGACTACCTTGGGCTTCGCCGGCGGCGTAGTGACCACCGGCTCCGGCTCGACGACGACAGTGACGGCGGGCTCGATTGACCCCATCACGCTAAGCGAAGAGGACTGGATGTCTCTCTAGTCGTCGGAACTGCAGGTGGCGGAGAGATGCGCTGCTGGAATCTCTTGTTCTTTTGGAGACTGGGAATTGGTGTGGAAGTCAGGTAATCGAGCGCCGGGTTTATATAGGCGGGGCAGGGTGCGTTTTCGAGTCGGAACTCGGAAGCGGGACGAGACAGGGGAGTCGGTGTTTTCGGTGTTGGGTTCGGCGAGCGCGTGGGTTTCTTGGCCCTCGGATTCTCAGCTTCGCCCCCCTTGTTTTCTCAAGAAACGACTTTTGTGGAATATAGTTGAGCAATTACAAGTGTTACTGTTTTTTTTTTATGAAATCCGAATGTCATTGCTAAAAAATTGGATACCAGTAACAAAAAGATGGTAAATATTCCACCCGCCTTTAAATTATTGACCATCCATATTATTCAATTTTTTTTATAAATATAAAATAAATTAGTTATATTTAAATAATTTTTATGATAAAACTAATCACAATAAAATAAATAACATTCTAATATAAAATAAATTAGTTATATTTAAATTATTTTTTATGATAAAACTAATCAGAATAAAATAAATAATATTTTTATAAAATTTTAAATAAGACAGAAAGTCAAACATAATATCTAGAAGCCAAAAATGTTGAGAAAAAACGAAGACTGTAGAACTGCGGTCAAGATTTGATTCACTGTTTCATAATAAAAGTGAGACTTTATATGGTAAAGGGTAGCCCTGCTTGTGCTGGGTCGAGGGCAATGGTTTGATCACTTTGATATTCTTTCTGAAATCTTTTTTTATATTTCTATAATGGACCATTTTCAAGACTCGAGTTCGATGATCAGTCACGTAATATTTAACAATGTGCTCTAGAACGGGAGAAGTATGGCGACACACCAACATAGGCGCATTTGTTTGTTGAGGCTGTCGTGTATTACGACTGCAGCTGTACAACGTCTGTTCAAGTACAACAGTTAAACAGTACCTTTTTTTCACACTTTCCTTCTATTCACTCAGCAATCAAACAGCGGAGCGGTTCAGCCACAGCTCAGAAACGCCGAAGCCCAGGAAACGAACGCACCCATAGTAGCTGATCTTGAATATTTTACAACAAATGGTCTATCTACGGCCAGATTTTCTCATATTGTCCGCACAAAATCGTGAATAATGTGTGTCTGAGTGCGGATGTGCATACCAAAACTTTCACTTGTGTAAAAAAAATGCTATTCTTGGGCAGAATTAGACAGATGAAACGATCTAACCATGTTTTCCATGCAAAAACTGCTCCTTGAATTAAATACGAAATCCCCAAGAATCGAGAGCACGTTTGAGCAAGAAATTTTCCTAACGTTGAAAGACGCCAACAGAGGAGCAGGGGCAGCTCACAGAAGATGAACGACCGGTCAGAGCTATCTAGGTCCCGCCGGTCAATGACGGAACCATCAAAATATTTGAAATTAATCCAGTGGAGGCTCCCAGAGAGCCGGCGCCATCAAAGAATTTGATAGTCCAGCGATACCAGTCTTCAATGGCGTCCTGGTGCTAACTTGGACCAAAAGGAAGCAAAACGATTGGTCAAGATTGACAAAACAAGGTTACATTGAAATTTTAAAAAATATAAAGAGAAAGGTTGTAATAATCTAGTAATTCGTTTTGTGTTTTTTAATTTGATAATTTCCTAATTTGTTATAGAAAAATATTAATTTTAGCGTGGAAAGTGGTTGCTGGAGTTCCTCAACAGTTTAATTACAAAGAGAAAATTGAGCACAATGACTTGCTTGTTATAGAAAAGGCATGATATATTGAAAAGAAATGTTGAACCATGATCATACACACGAGATTCGTGGGGCATGTTGGCGATCCTTTGTTTTATTACACCTCGGTACACGTTGTAATCTTCGAAAACAAGGACATATCCTTTATTTATTTATGTTTTGAATAAGAATCTTCTTTCTCTTGGTTCCATATACTGCGTGTGGACTTTGTAACATGAAAACCAAGGAAAAAGGAAACGATGAGCTCCAAGTTTAGTGGAAGGGCCTAAGCCGTACATAGTTCTACTAGGAAGAAGAATATTCAGATGCATTTCTTAATTTATTTTTGGCGGGAACCACAGTAAAGAAGCACAGAAACTAGCCCGCCACTGAACATATATAGTGTACCTTTCAGAGGCTGTAATTTTGAGGAACTTAGTTATTCGTCTATGCATCAATAGAAATGTAATTTTCAGGTTTGTCGAATCGATGTGAGTTCATCAGTTCTTTGGTCGCATCCAAGTGAAACTAGGTGGAACTATTAACTCCAAGACAGCCTGTCTTATTTGGAATCATAAATAGTACTCCCTATATATATTTCTAGGTTTGATCAAAGTTAAAACGTTTTAACTTTGATCACCAGTATGTTAAAAATTATGATGTTTGATGAATTATAAACAGTAATATTAGATTTATCATAAAATTAATTATTACAATATGTAATTATTAATCTTTTAAATAATGAATCTATTGAGATACTATTAGTCAAACTATTTGAATTTGATCAAATACAAAAATACTAACATTTGTGGACGGAAGTAGTATAAAGAAAGGTAATCGTATGGGCGAGAGGTAAAGTGTGTGGCAGAACTATTGTTTCCCCTTGACCACTTTTCTTTTGTTTTTCTTGGAAGAACCATCTTTGCTTCCCTCGTCCACTGTTTTTTTAGCACCTCTTTGACGCGACCAAAGAAATCAATTTGGTTGGCTAGCTAGCTATTACGTACTGTACCTGCTGTACGTTAGCCCACCACCTATAATGCTGACGCTTCAAAATTGAAAGGAAGAGTTCAATTAAAACTTCGTTAGTATAGTGATGAATTGGAGTGCAATGTTATATGTACCATGTGGTATATTCTAGCTATATTCTCTCGAACAAATGCTACCATTTTCTAAGCAGTGATGCGAGCATTTTGATTGGTTCCACGCATGGGATTCTTCAGATTTGCGGCTAAACACCGTCGTTTCAAAAGAAGGCAGCAAATGCTCTTTGTCAAATCACGTACAAATATTCCTTTTCGAGACCAAGTAAATTATTGAAGGTGGAGTGGACAAGAAATTTCTTGTTTGCACTCGTACATGTTTTCCTATGAGCCGTTCCAGCTCGCAACAAACGATACTGCTTGGATTATACGCTAGGGTCAAAACAAAAACTAGATGGTGTTAGTTTTGGAAACGATGGAAGTAGGAACTGTCGAGGGAAAGCAAACTTGGCACCTCAACGGTAGTTTATTTACTATTATAGTAGGCCTGTGATGAGGGAATATGTAGACGTCAACGATGTTTCCAGTCTCAGAGAAGTTAACGATGAAGCCAATGGGCTGACGATGCCTTGAAATAGTACTGAAAAGGGACGCGGTAATAGAATATCCAGGCAGGAACAACTAGATTTGCACTCGTGCTAGAATATACTAATACAGTATACACTGCATAACGTGCGATTACTTGGTTTTGTGTGTGCTTTGATCACAAGTGAAAAAGAGTCATACTTTTCCCTTTCTTTAATATCAAGATATTCTACTCTCTCTCTCTCTCTCTCTCTCTCTCTACTATTATAGGAAAAAGAAAATGAACCACACTCTAAAAAAGTCTCCTATCAATCTTCATAGGAGAGCTACACCATTATTTTTTTGGAAAAAGTTTTATTTACCTCTCTCAACTGTCACGATATTCGCTTTTCCTCCTTGAATTATAAAAACTAGGTACCGAGACTCCCTCAACTATCAAATTTTTTCATTTTTTTCTCCTCAGATGATTTAGACATCGATTTTCGCTGACGTGACAGTTGACGTGGCTTTTTTGAGCATGTTAAGTACCTTTTTCTAATTTAAAATAAAGTGAGGATATATCGGCTGTCCATGTCAGCAAGATTTACCCACATCGTTGTCCACATCACCTAGAGGCGCCACATGGACGTCCACGTCAATGAAAATTGCTGTCTAAACCATTCGAGGACAAAAAACAAACGGATTTGATAGTTAGAGCATAAATACTCAGTTTTGTAATTGAGATAGGAAAAGCGAACATCCGTGATAGTTGAATGAGGCAAATAAAACTGTTTTTCTTTTATTTCTTTTTCAGGATCCATTTTTGCAACACCAATGTGCTCAAACCAAATGCCAAAATCCACCAACCCATTCGTGTACACGACAGCGATAAGCATCTCAATGTATCAAAAGTCTTGGCGACAATTTGACCAAGCTGAAAGCAACACCATCAGTCCGTGGACCACTGAGAAACCATCGAAACCCATGGGACGTTATGCTCCGCCGCTGCAGCGAAACGCCCGCGCCTCCATCGCCCGCCAACAACCACCGACTGAACCACGCAGTTTCTCTTCACCTGCAGGGACCTAATTAACGACGGCGCCGACCAGCCAACCACGAGGATGCACAGCGAAGACCAGATACTGCACTCGGCCTTGTCTGCTCCAGTCCAAGCATGCAACTACCATCCCTCTCTCGCAGCTAAACAAACGTGATTATTAACTTAACCTAGCTCGTTTGTGAAAAATATTTGTTTAATAATAGTTTAACATTAAGTGTACGTACTTTTTATTTGTCTAAATTGAATGTTGCAACACCATCGTGGACACGTATCTGCATCCAGTGACGTACCTAAGATTTTACGAAGGGTATGCCAAATTTTTTTTCAGCTATACAGACGAAGACAACAGTAAATATGATAGCAGTGCCAGTCACTAAAGTCTAAAGTAAAAAAAAAATGAGCAAACTACATAGCACTTGTCCTTCACATCCGAGATGACCGAATAACTTCTCTATACTATCAAACTTTAGTCTAGTTTAGTAGGTCTAGAAAACATGCGGTCTAAAAAAAAATCTAATTCGCTCGTAAGAAAGAGAGAGAGAAAAATTCCAAAAAAACAAAATATTCTATCACTACAAATCAAAAGTTTTATCCTTTTATCAAGTATTCTGCCATTTAAAATTAAATATTTTATGTATTTCGTTTAAAGATTTCAACAGAACTAAGTGTATTTGGTGTCAAAAATCACGGCGGAGCAACAACATCTGAATGGAAAAGGTATTAGGCAAAACGGGTAATAGATACTTAAACCGAGTACATAAACATTAATTTAGATAAAAATACCAGTCTAACATAGATCTATATCAATATCTAAAATTTAATTAATTATTGCTATCTTTACTAAATCTGGTACACATATATAGCAATATTTTGAGATTATCTATATATATTTACTATTTAAATATTTATTAAAATTAAAAATTTAACTGACACATACTTTAAACATGCTGAAACAAAACCCCGACATGCACCAACCGTTTTCTGCGTTCGTGTACGGAGATAAGCGTATCCATGTATCAAAAATTCTTCATGATACCTTGACCTAATAGCTAGCCGAAAACCCCGAAAGCAACCCGTCCTCCCAAGGAACGAAAAAGCAGCCGTCCGAGACGAAGGAATCGAAATCCATGGGACTCCGCTCCGCGGCTGCAGCAAAACGCCGGCGCCTCGCCCGCCAACCACCCATGGCGGACGCGTAGATTCTCTCTCTCTTTCTTGACCCCGGGACCAAACAATGCCGTGGACTCGTCTTGTCCAAGCAACCACCGTCCCAGCTCGATCCAAAGCTACGACCTGCAGCTTCCTGCGTTGCTTCGTTCCTCCTCCGCGGCGAGGTCCGTGCATCTGTCGTTTCCACGGTCAGAGACACGCGGAGAGGAAACATGCCTCGTGGTATGTTTCTGTTGCCGCAATTAACTAGCGCTCCGATCTAGACGTTCCGTATCCATGGGCTGGGTCAGGTCTGGGTCTGGGTCTTCTGCGCACGACGGCCGGCCAATCCAGTGCAGGTTCCAGATGCCGCACATGACCACGCTTTAGAAAAAATATATTGCCCAGCAATATTTTCAGGGGCAGTACAAATACGTTCAACAGGAGGAGGTGACGTGTATATTTCATCCATTACTAAATTGATGTTGTCATTAACTTACAATATCAACTTTGATTTTTTTATAAAAATATTATGATAAATTTCATATATTTTGTTATAATTTACGTTATCAAAGGTGTTTGAAACATAGCTTATAATTTTACACATTTGAACTAATTTTTTTAAATAAGATGAATGATCAAAGATAATGTTAGAAGTTAACGGTGACATCAATTTTAGAACGGAGGGAGTATTTATTTTGCAGAACATATCTTGGCCCGCTTTTTTGATTATGGAGGGGAGAATAGAATTACGTTCCTTATGTAAAATATATATCAAAACATATTACTATGTCTACTTTCGATTTTAAAATATTGACAATGTTAAATTTTAACGTTATCTTTGTCGTCCGTTCATTTTATTCAGTATGATAGGTAACATATATCTTATTATAATTTACTTTATCATTAAATATATTTAAAACACAACTAATAATTTTACACACCTGAACAATTTTTTAAAATACGACAAATGGTCAAAGATGAACAATGCTAATATTTTAAAACCGGAGGGAATTAGTTGTTATAATGAGGGAGTATAAAAGTCTTGTCGCTTATTAAACACTGTTTTGTACTTTCTGATGGTCTGTGGTTTGTAGTTTCGTATAATTGATACTTGGAATTCCAAAACGTTCACAAATCCGTGCAGTTGATCATCAGGCTCAGGTAGCTCAAAGAGTAAATTCTTTATCAGCCATCCAAGAAAACTAAAAGTTCCTTACAACCATTTAAAATTTTTAATTTCTCCCATCAATGTTAAATTTTTTTTTCTTATTCACCATTTCTATATATTTGAGGACTTGAAAAAGATTTTTTTTGTCTTTCTTTTAATTTTTTTAAGTTTTATCATTACTCATTTTATTACTCATTTTAGTGGATGTTGTTTGGTTTTGACAGGGCTGCTGATCATCAGTCTCAGGTAAGGTAGCTCAAGTGAAGCGGACGTTTCCCAGCCCCGCAGCTCCGGTGGCCGGCGTTCTCAAGTCGATTGTCTCGTGTGTGGCTCGGATGAGGCCCGATGATAATTGCAGGGGGGCCATTATACAGGGAAAAGGCGGGGGCCCCGGAGCTACGGGCCCGTGATTTCGTATTATCTCGTAGCTCAAGTGCTTAAAAGGGTTCGAGGAGCAAGATACCCTCAGAGCAAAATACATGAACAAGTTAGTGGTTTACCGTCCTGTCAAGCCCAGTTAGTTACTGGGCTGACTAATATTGAACTCATGGGCTCAAGTGGTCAAGAGGGAAAAGCCTGCTAAGTGTGACTAGGCCTACTTTCTGGCAACGAAGAACGAAGCGGATCACTCTTCCCTTCCCTCGGCACGAGCCGCGGCCCCCTCTTTCGGAACCCCAAACCCCTACCGCCGCCGCCGCCGCCATGTCGTCGTCTCCGTCTCCGGCGAGCCGCCGTCCCACGGGCCCTCTGGCCATCGGGCTCGAGTCTTCAGCGAACAAGATTGGCATAGGGGTCGTCTCCCTCTCGGGCGACATCCTTTCCAACCCGCGCCACACGTACGTGACCCCGCCGGGCCACGGCTTCCTGCCGCGCGAGACGGCGCAGCACCACCTCGCGCACCTGCTCCCGCTCCTCCGCGCCGCGCTCGCCGAGGCCGGCGTCGCTCCTGCCGACCTCGCCTGCGTCTGCTACACCAAGGGGCCCGGCATGGGCGGGCCGCTGCAGGTCGCTGCGGCCGCCGCGCGCGCGCTGTCGCTGCTCTGGCGGAAGCCGCTCGTCGCCGTGAACCACTGCGTCGCGCATATCGAGATGGGCCGAGCGGTCACGGGCGCCGTCGACCCCGTCGTGCTCTACGTCTCCGGCGGGAACACGCAGGTCATCGCCTACAGCGAGGGGAGGTACAGGATCTTTGGAGAGACCATCGATATCGCCGTGGGAAATTGCCTCGATCGCTTCGCCAGGGTTCTCGAACTCTCCAACGATCCCAACCCGGGGTATAACATCGAGCAGGTAAGCTGTTCGACCAAATGCTTGCTTTAGGTTAAATGTATAATCACATAGATTATGGCCCTTCTTAGTATTCTTCTTGAGCAATCCCGTCTCTCCATGAACAAGGTCATTACATTCAACTGGTAATCAGAAATTTGTTGAGATAAAACTGTGGTAATATAGTGTCGCAAGAGGATTTAGAGTATGATTAGGCCAGTACGAGTGCGGAATTGTTAGCAGGGGTTTTCAGCATTTTATCGAAATATTGACCATCACAAGAAAATACTTGATTTTATTTTTCTCAAGCTGCACATGCTAAGGGCTGGTTGATTTGATTTGTCTCTTTGAAACCAGTTCTACTTTTGTATGTGTTGATCAGATTACGTTTTTATGTTTGGTTGAACCATTGGACGATTAGCATGTCTATGCTTTTGTATTGAACTATACAACACGCTGGTCTGATCCTATGTTACCAGCATACGACAAGTGACAATATTCGAAATAGTGCCTTTTTTTTGGATAGTGGTAACTGGTTGTCGCACATTAAATAGGCAACCTAGACGGTTGTGTTTTAGGAATTTAAGTATCCTCCTTAATTCTTAAAGACAAGACCAAGAGGCCTTATATTTTTCCCTAGCTTCAAATCAAATTATGTAGTGTTTTATTGTTCCATGATGACTAGTAGCAAAGGCATTCGTAGGCATTCCTGTCTCTGCCTTCTCAATGAGAACATCATCAAGTTATATCACATCTTTTTTTTTTTGCCCGTTTCTTACTCTTTCTCTTGCTGTAGTTCAATGTGCAGTGCAAGAATATTTCAATTATGTTGTGGTTCAAAAGTGTTGAACTTGGAAATTTATCACTGTGATTGAAAATTTAGCTTGTTTAAGCAGAATTTAATAATGTACCATACTTGCTTTCTTTGTTCAGCTTGCAAAGAAGGGAGAAAAGTTCATTGATCTTCCTTATGTTGTAAAGGGTATGGATGTGTCATTTAGTGGCATATTGAGCTATATTGAAGCTACAGCAATTGAGAAGCTTAAAAGTAAGGAGTGCACGCCTGCAGACCTATGTTACTCGTTGCAGGTACATGCATACTCTTGAACTCATTTAACCTTTGATTATAGTTATGCTTAGTTGGTACTGAAGGAAAGTCAAACCATCCAGGAAACTCTCTTTGCCATGCTTGTGGAAATTACTGAACGTGCCATGGCACATTGTGATTCAAAGGACGTTCTTATTGTCGGTGGTGTTGGATGCAATGAGCGTTTACAAGAGATGATGAGGATTATGTGCTCAGAAAGAGGGGGTAGGCTGTTTGCAACTGATGACCGATATTGCATAGACAATGGGGCGATGATTGCATACACTGGTTTGCTTGCGTATGCACATGGTGCCACTACTCCCTTAGAGGAGTCCACATTTACTCAAAGATTCCGAACTGATGAAGTTCATGCAATTTGGAGGGAGAAGGAGATGCCAGTGTTAACTAACATTCATGCAGATGCAATGGCTGAAGTATCCAAAGATGAAGCCTCCATGCCGACTCCAATTGTTGTAGATTCCTAAGGTACAATGGGTCTCTTCAGTTATTTCTCCCTGTTTATATTGTTTCCCCATGATAGGTTACGTTTAGGGTGCGTTTGGGAGTGTGAATCGTTTCTGTTTCATGCGTGAAACGGTTCCAAAGGCTAAAACGATGAAACAATTCACTACCGAATCCAGGTGAATCGATTCTTCTTTTTGTACTAGATGCGTGAATTGCTAGAAGAGGTGTTTGGAACGGCTGTGAACGACCATTTAATTTCAGCATGGTTGATCTCCAATTCCTGGTACATCACTGAATACGACAATTCCGCACCAGGATGATATCCATGGTGGGTGTGATGGCACTTCCCATGAGCATGGTAGTCAATAAAGCATGCTGTTAATTGTAATATTGATGTTTTGGTTTTCTTAGAACTATTCAACAAAACAAAAGGGCACATTGCTTTGTTATAATATATCCAATAATTATTATTTTTATGGCTCACCTCCATTACCTAGTATTGTATAGTTGAACTGTTAATCATGTTTAGATGGTTAATCATACTGAACTAATGGTGGTTATTTTCTTCTGGCTTAGGTCATAAATGCTCAAACAAGACACATGGGAGAATATACTACGAGCAGGGTTTTAGAAACTGTTCAAAACCAACCGGTTTTTGCGAAAACTAGTGAAACCGGTCCGATCCGGTTTAGCTAGATGATCAGTTTTCTGTCGAAAACCGCACCTAGCACTGTAGTAAAACCGATTAGCCGGTCACTTTTTTTGGCGCTGTGCAAAACCGGTCCAACTTCATTTTCCAAAACTCTGACTACGAGTCTATATGTATACCAGTTGAAAAGCGATCTGTGGAAGCTTATTGGTGACCAACCTTGTAAAATGAATCTATTGCATTGTCATATCACCTGATATTGACAATGTTCAAACGTCACTTGCATTGTTGTTAGACTTTATCCTATTAATTGGACCTTTCTTTTGGTTCCAATATACAGGAGTCGTTTGAGGTCAATTCTACATATCATTGCAAAGCGATCAGAAGACGTCTACTGGAACCTCAAATAACATGGCGAGTATCTACTCATGGACTCAGTCTTCTTTTCATCCGACAAATCTTAAATTCATGGGATCCACAAGTGCCATGAAAATTTGCGCAGAAGGAAAATTGTAGCTAAAATGCAAGTTTTTTGCCGTCATGTGTTGCAAAACCAGGTATCGTTTCCACTTTACATCCTTGGGACCTATTTTTTAGTAGCAGGTTTCATTAGCATCAGCCACACTCAAGGCCCATTTCGAATGTGGGACTTTTCCTAATTCTTATGTTTTTTTATATAAAATTGAACTGACTCTTTTAAAATTCCCGCGTTGTAAACAAGGCCTAAGGTTTTAGTGGGGCCATATATTAGGCCCCTTATCTCACCACTTTAGAGACTATTTTGTACCCGTCTCAATGTCTGCCATTGTAATTGTTTAGTGTTTTGTCACAAAAAATAATTTTTGTATTATTGAAATACATGGCTATCATTCCAATGTAATATACCAAATGTTATGCACAATTTTTATGCTGTCAATAATCGCACAAATTAGCTACTGAAGCATCCATTAGAGCCCAGCGAAGTATTATTATTAAGATGAACAGGATCCTCATCTCTTTAAGCAAATTGTGTCGCGAACGGGCCTCTAGCTGAACTGGTTAGCTGACTCTAGTAGCACTCCTCTGAGTTCTGAGTTCCATTTTCCCCGTGGGAGCGAGAATTTCAAGCTGGGGTTAAAAAAAATTCACTCGTTGTATCTCATTTATCGGTTGAATCGATCCGTGGTGGGCGAATCCTCGTGTAAGAAGTCGGTCGAAAGCATAGGTTAAGATTCGAACCATGGGGGCGACTCCTGAGTATGAGACCAGGATTTGCGGATTCTCACGATAGGAGAGTGCGTAGTCCTTGTCGCCTAACGAATCCACGCGCTTCACGTGGTTCCTGACCCCTGATGCCAAGCAGGAGCTCCAGTTGGCGCGACGACCTACCACGCACGCACGCACCCTCTATAAACACATGAAGCCGTGTGCACCTAGGCTGTGTCAGCTCCACACAAGGGGAAAACCTACCACATTGTTACTGTGGTGACCGGCCAGTTAGTGGCAGCAATGGCGATGGCCAAGCTCGTCCTCCTCGCCGCTCTCGTGGCCGCCACCGCCTCCTCCTGCAGCGCGTGGCGGCTGACGAACATTCTGATGCCGACGGCGCAGGCCGTGGAGTCCGCGGCGGAGCGCCTGGAGGAGAACGTGGCGCCGGTGATCCACGCGCTGCGCCCGCTGCTCGGCTCCGGCGGGCAGCTCGGCCGCCGCGCTAACGTCCCCTGCGACAGCTGGCGCCTGGCCGTTGAGGCGTACAACAAGCGGGACTGGAGGACGGTGCCGGCGACCTGCGAGCGCTACGTCGGCAACTACATGATGGGCGGGCACTACCGCCGCGACTCTCGCGTCGTGGTCGACGAGGCCGTCGCCTACGCCGAGTCGCTCAAGCTCGCCGGCAACGGCAAGGAGGTGTGGGTGTTCGACATCGACGAGACGTCGCTGTCCAACCTTCCCTACTACGCAACCCACGGCTTCGGGTACGTTAATTTACTATCGCAACTGACTAAACTTATCCAACTAAAAACGGCTACAAAATTGTTTTTTTTCTTTCAAGTTGCATATTTATGACTCTGAAACAGCTACTCCTAGTTGACTTGAACCATGAACTAAGCATATGTGTTAGCAAAATAAGGGCGTAAAATCTTCTAAGCAGATAGGAGTATTAAACAACTTTATTACTATAAATATTTTATTATGATGCTCGAGAGTTACTAAAGTACCTTTCTCCAAAATTAATTTAAACCATGATTTTTAAAAATTGGTATCAGGTCACTATTTTTAGTACCAGATTCACCATTTTTAAGTACCGGATCCATCATTTTTTTATAGTGAGTCTACCATTAAAATACTTTTTATCAGGTATCTTTTTATTTTTAACCATCAAATCTGATCAAATAATAATTACGGTTAACTTCATACGTTCTAACATATATATCTCCTATAAAATTTGTGGCTCTCTTATTCTCTATATGGAGATATTTATGTGCCAGGCTGGTGGCATAAATGGTAGCCCACTTGGCCACTGCTTGTTGGCAACCAGCTTTTACAGTTGAGTAAATTTTATAAACCTACAACTATTTGTACCATTGTAACATAAAACTACAATTTTTGTGATTTATTTCACAAAACTGTAACTTTTTTGTATGTGTTTGGATGACGTGAGGCTAGTCTAGGTAGCATTAGTGTGATTGACATGTGAGGGTATGCAATAAAAGTTGTAGTTTTTTGATATATAGAGTTAAAATAGTTATAGTTTTTTTTAAATGGGTCACAAAAGTTTTAGGTTTGTGTTACAATGATATAAATAGTTGTAGGTTTATGAAATTTACTCTTTATCTTTTTATGGCACTGTATCTTCAGTTGAGCTGTGGCCCCATTTTCTCATGTGGACAAGCAGTGTACACGTACGACCTAGCTCCAAGTGCTCCTGTCCTTGTGTTTATTCGTTAACGATTTGAATTATAATTGTCCACCTAGCTAATTAAGGGAGTATGTTTAACTCTTTAATTACTTCATAGAACTAAGCCGTACAACGCGACTAGCTTCAACCAGTACGTGCTGGAGGGGAGCGCGCCGGCGCTGCCGGAGACGAAGCGGCTGTTCAACAAGCTCATCTCGCTGGGCATCAAGCCGGTGTTCCTGACGGGCCGCACCGAGGACCAGAGAGACGTCACCACGCAGAACCTCCGCGACCAGAGCTACTCCGGCTGGGAGAAGCTGCTGCTCAAGCCCCTCGGCGTCAAGGTCGCCGCCATCGCCTACAAGTCCGCCGAGCGCCAGAAGCTCCAGGACGCCGGCTACGTCATCGTCGGCAACATCGGCGACCAGTGGAGCGACATCCTCGGCGAGCCGGAGGGCGCGCGCACCTTCAAGCTGCCCGACCCGCTGTACTACATTGGCTGAGCTTGGAGTTAATTGCTACACGGGCAGCGTTGGTCAAAGGCTCTCCGGCCCCCCATGAAACCATCCTCGCGTATCATCCGTCTTGCATGCAGCCGTTGTTTGTTGTAAGCATCTCCATGTTTTTTTTTATTTGGGCATCTCCAAGTTATCATCCTTGCTTAGTTAAGTGCTGGAGAGCAATTGTAATTTTTATTTTTGTTATAAATCGTGTTGTTGCTTAATCACGCTGTGATCCTCTGGGATCCAACTGGAAATAAAGTTGAATGTGTTGGAAAAAAGATTTCTTATTTTCTTTTTTGTTTACTCAAGTTGGATATATCAAGTTTGTTTTTGTTTGGAAACAATTTGTGGTGCTAAAATGGCCTGTACTACTACCTACTTTTTGTGAATCAATCATATACAGGAGACAAAGCAAAAAGCATCCAGATCTAGATGAGACCTGTCGCACTTACCAGTTATAGGTACAAGAAGGATACTGCTAGGTGCATAAAAATATCTTCAAGAGCTGGTATGGCACCAAAGCTCTGAGAGCCATAAATCGGTCCGAATTCTCTGCATTACAGTAAATATGTTATTGCTCATCCCAAACTTACTGTTTCTCGGTTTTCTGTAGCGACAAATCTGGTGCGTTCATCCTCGATCGAACGGTGAAAACTCTGTCTAAATTCTCTGCTAAAGTGCATGTATGTAGTATTCCCTCTATTGGGAGAGGATTTGAGTCCCCATAAATCTATATCTGTCATGTGTTTATTTTGAGAACTTCCAACGGCCCTTTTTGCATGGCGCATGGGGCCATTGAGATTTGGATGTCGGGAAATCCCTTCTGGAGCAGTACCCTGGAGGTTCGGCCACATAAAGTGGTCCTCCCAACAATTGAATCTATTTGGTAATCTCTTTGTCTTGTTTACATGCTTATGTAATTCATAAAGCCATGATTTTTTCCCTTGTAAATATGTGACAATGAATCATTGCCCCCCCCCCACCCCCCCACCCCCCAAAAAATGTACAATACCCATTGTCGCTTTTTTGTCGTGTAAATTAATGTTCATGGAACAAATTTAGTGATGGGAAAATGTAGAATCTCCCTTGAAGATTGTACACAGGAAATTACTCTTTGTTTGATGGTTAATCTCTGCTTAGAAGATTTTACGTTCGAGAGTATAGGAGAGAAAAAAAAAACACCGCTTGATGGCGCTCCTACCACCCAAAAAAAATGAAGAAGGGTAGGTTTGGTTCTTCACCAATGGTTGCCGTTCCAAAGTTTGGCGCGCCCTTGAAGTTTGGCCTTCGCTTGGATTAGCACCGAACATTGGCTCGCCCGCAGGAATTTGGTAGGGGCTAGTTACAGCACGTTGCCGCCGTTGGTGTGGATGAGGGTGAGGAAAATGGCTGCCGACAATTTTGGCAAGTGAGAGAAATGTTTGCAGTCCAGGTGGCAGCAACCTATAAGTGACACAAAGTCTAAAAATTGTTGATTAGCAGTCTTCAAATGATTATATCTCTAAAATTGTACATCTATTTTGTGATATATTTTCACCATTAAATTTTTCTTAATTAAATACACAAAATAAGATGTCACTTGACTATCATTTTCTTAAAAAAATGTATTATACAACATGTGGGTCCTCCATGTCATATATACAAGTTTAGTCGGATTTGGTAAAGTTGTAATCCAAACACCTCTTTCTTCCAATGTGCCAACGATTTGGTAAGGTCACAAAGCAAACAACATTTTTTTACTCACGTTTTGGTAATGTCCACAATTTGGCAACTCTAAATTTTGGTAAAGCTCACATATGTAATAAACTAAACACACCCAAAGATATTTTTGAACAAACACCTTGGACTTTGATGTGGTATGTCTTCCACCATTAGAATGTATGCAGTAATAATATACTAGCAAATTGGTTGTGATTTTGTCAGCTTTGTAACATGACTGAACAGCAACCTCCTCATCACAGCTAGATCTAGTTCTCCTCTACGGTTAAATGCATGGCATTATGACAGCTAATATGTTTCATATTTTAGCTAAAATAATTATCCTAAACGTCTTACATTTGCATATGCTGGTAAGCGATGATGATTTTGGATTCTGTTAGTCTTAATATGAAGATCGGGGACGTGGAAGCAATATATAGCTCCAAATCAATTAAGGAGCACAACATAAAAAATGACTCTATACAATAACTTGTTTTTTTTTTATGGGTGGTGTTTAGCTAGCTAGGGCGGCATAGGATGGTTAATATTAGAAACCTAGGGTGTTTAATTATATATTTTTAAGTAAATTTCACAGAACTACATGTTCTTTCAACAAGTTATCATAAACTTATAGATTTAAGAGAGTGTATCACAAGACTACAGCTTTTGTACATTTCTGTGTCACAAAACTACAAATTTAAGAATTGTATCAACAAACTACAAATTTAGTGTTTATAAGTATCACAAAGTTACAGATTTTACAAATACTAAATCTTTAGTTTTGTGGTACAAAAATGTACAAAATGTGTAGTTTTGTGATACACTCTCTTAAATGTGTAGTTTTGTGATACACTGCTTTCATGTCCGCACCCTGACAGTACTCTCCAAGGCATGATCCTGTCAGCTCTTGAAAAAACATTCTGTCTGTTTAAGTAGTACCCTTTTCGTTTTAAAATTGTTGATGTTAGTTAATTTAAATTTGAACTATTCAGAGATAATAATTTATAATGGATTTAGAGTATCAATAACTATCTCCCAAATTTACTTATCATCCTGGCTAATTTTTAGGTGTCTAGATTAAAAATAAATTCGATGTACCTAGATATAGTGTTCGCCCAGATACATAGAAAATGCTATGAATCTCGTATGTAGCTAGAAAGACATAAAATTAGGGAATTGGTCATAAGATATGTAAGGTGTATAAAGCTCTATTGCGCGAAACTCCATAAAAATCTGAATACTGGTTACAGGAGAGGCGTCAGCTTTCAGATCTTACGAACGTGCATGCCATGAGGAATGTCGTACGACTGTTCCAGTTAATTTTTTTATATCACAAAAAGTTATTTGCATGGTCGAGACATTCCTCGTGTGTTGGTCACGATTATATCTATTCAAGAATCATATCGGTACTGGCGTGCTGCCATATGTTAATATATAGTTGTTGTTAAACCCATAAAGCTGCTGGCACCGTCTGATCTATCGTCTTCTACTTGCTGGAGATGCTCTTTTCGATTTCAACGGTCCAAAACTAGCGCCAGAATTTGCTGAATCAGTATTATTGTTATATTCCCACCATACGGCCATTATGGACGCTACTGTCACGCTAGTCACGTGACAGTTATATTATTGTTGTAACTACTCTCTCTATTTCAAAATATAAGCATTTCTAGATTTAATTCAAGTCAAATTTATTTAACTTTGATTATTAATTAATAATGAAGAATTGATGATGTTTCATTGTTTATAAATTATATAACTCTATTCATTATGAAATAAATTTTCATAATATGTAACTCTTTATACTTAGAAATTATTTACTATTCTAAGATATTATTGGTTAAAGTTGAATTTGACTTTGACTAATACTTAGAAATGGTTATATATCCGAATAGAGGTAGTATCAAAACATACGCTAGAAAAAAAAACATGTTATCACTGAAAAGTACATGGTTCGGTGTTAATATTTACAATCAAACACAAATAAATGCTGGAGGTACAACTTACTGAGAGATGGATTTGTTGTGCACTAGAAATGAAGAAAGTAAAGGAGGAGCATAGAAATAGTATTGCGTTAGGAGTTAGAATGAAACTGGTACTTTTTAGGTAAATTTTAGGTCATATATCAATATCCCTCTATTCTAGAAATTCAAGCCGTTTTGGACAGAATTATTTAGCACACCACGGAGGGAGTAATAAGGTACACTTTGTAAGAACGGTGCAATTTGAAACTAGCAAGACCAATCCAAATCTTGAATCTCCAAATAAAGTTGGCCACCTAGAAGGGAAATGTGTGGTGCATGTAAATCTACTCCAGTTTTAGTGCGGTTAGGCAAATCAGTAATGCAACGTCCATATCATGCAATGAAAAGGCGTCCGGCAGCCCAGCCCACTTGGACCGTAGGCGCTCTTAGCCCAGTTTAGCCAGCCAGGTTTGACTATAAGCTCACCTTTCGCCATGGTCGATTGGATCCTGCACACGTCCTTGGGCTCTGATGGGTCGGCTTCAGGTTTCGGAAATTGAGACACAAACAACCGCCTGCTTTGTGCACTCGAGCTGAGTAACATTACAATTCCTTCAACATATAATTTGTTCAAGTTTCAGTTCCACAAATTATGAACAAAGTGCTAGCTAAGTTTAAGCTTCAGTTAAAAACACGTTCCATCTTCAATTGACAAAAGTTCCATGCGCATATGTGACAAGTTCCAGACCAAATACAAAAAGGAGACCTCCATTTGTTCATCCTTAATTATATCATTATTACCCTAATTCCACCAAAACAAAAGGAAGCAAAACATTTACAACAATTTTGACCGATTTATTTACTAAATGCAATAGTTTTACGATATTCACCAAGGTTATGATGAATATAATGTCTCTAGCATTAGCTCAGAAGGTACTACGTACGTAATCAAACCCTTTCAAACGGCCTAAGTGCTCGTGGCATGTATTTGAATACTTGTGTACACCGCCAAAAGATGTGTAATCCTACATTTCATCAAATCCCACGGCTTGTGAGCGTTAAGTTGGGCAGCTTCTAGCGCTAGACATGTGCAATTTGCTCGGGACGGATTGCATCTCTGTGAAACGCACACGCATTCATGGTCTCTCTGCCTAGTTTCCGGGATTGGGCGAGCCGGCGACATGTTGCCCGAAACATACTTGTCGATGAGCGGCAGCGCACGCGCTGGACCTCCACGTGAGTCCGTGACCAGATGTTGTCCGGCGCCACACTGAGATCTGATCAGGATGGCTCCTGTTTCTTTAAGCCGGTCCACGTCCTTTGAAATTGAAATAGTATCTCTTATGATTTTTATAATGTTTTCAATGTGTTTCCAGATTAATTTTTTAAGAATTATTATAGGATTTAGAAGACGAAAACTCCACGTTTCAAAAGGGACTAACAAGCTATCACGGTAGCGCATAATTAAATAAAATTACTTGGAGCTGATTTGGAAAGATGCAATGCAATTGCATAGAGGTGCCCGGTTGCAGGGAAATGATTTTTGAATGAACTTGTCTGTGGAAATGATTGCATGGGCACATATGGTTTTGTCGCTGTCCCTATTGGGGAATCGCGCTAGCTGGTGAATCTTGTCCGAAACGAACAAGTGGGGCGGGCGCTGGATGTACGTGTAGCATACATGATGTGTAGGAGTATGTCGCTCGGTCATTATCTACTTGATACAGTTAGATTTGTTCAGTACCTCTGTTTCTGGGATACCGGGTGCGGTTCTTCCAAATGTTTAATTGAACCACAGGCCAGGTTACCTCTGGTTACAGCAACACCAATTTGAAGATATCTTCTTTGATAACAGGATTACTTGCGTCCTTTAAAGTGACATCAAACGGTAGCATATAAAGGCAACATATGAATTTCATAGAAATCATTTCATATTTCATATCAAAAATCTAGGGTTCGAGAATAATATCTTTTCTGCAAGGGCATGAGCTCTATTTGAAGATGGTGACGGTGCAAGGGCCCAGGTGCACCGTGCATGGCAGACATGTTCACGAGGTGGCCAGTGGTCACTGGTCACAGACTCGATCGCTGTGCAGATCGAATCATCGAAGAAAGACAGGAGGAATGAGATGCGCCGAGGCGAAAATGTGGTGGAGACGCTCGCTCGCTAGCATCGTGCATGTTGATGGGATAGACCTGGTCGACCGAGACCAACGAAAAATCAATCTGGGTGAAAGGAAGACGAATCAAAACTCATGATTAATGGTACGACGAACGCCGGACACAGTATCGTCGCTGCTTCGCGCACGAACCAAATATCTGTCGTTACAATGTTCGTGCATTACGGAGTGCCAGCCTTGCTATAGTATACGAATCTGCAACGTGATGGTTTTGCCGGCCAAAATGCTTTGTTGGTTGACGATGGACTGTGGTCCAACGAACGTCTACAGGCGCAGGGCTTATCGGGATCGGTTCTCTGTGTCCACGTTTTTCTTTTTATGGCCGGGCTATGTATGCCTGTGAGTTGACAAGTATGGAGTGATATTCTGACAAGGCGACGTGTGGTGGTGAAGAAGCTATGCTAATCTTGTGATTAGTTGACTATACATGTTACTGGACTACACTCATTGTTTGGACGTCTTACGGCGTACATATGTATATAAATTATATAAAAGTTCTGTTAAGGTAGACCGTCTCTCTTTCTTTCACCTCCCAAAGGTGAAACTCCGAATCAATTTGAACCGTCAAATTTTGAAAGAAAAAAATAGTTCATGCGATATCTCCGGCGAAATTTCTTTTCATGGAGCAATTTCTTTCCCGGTGATGACATTTATTTTCAAAATAGTCACTTACCTAATATACAACACACACAACTTTCTATAATTTGCTGATTCTCTTCCAATTTAAATATTACAATAATTATTAATTATTTTAGTGCTTAAAAGAACCATTTCTTTCTCAAGATCCGTATAAATGGGTAGCTCACATTTATTTGGTCTATCGTAAAATTTGCCTTATATAAATTTCATTCTCTTATCACTTTGATGACTCATTTCAATTTGAATAAGCTTCACATACCACCATACAACCTTTTTTTTCCTTATCTAATAGGCTAAATCTACTATATAATCAAGCAATGAGTAAAGAAAATGTCTGAGTCTAGAACAATATTACTATAATTAAAAATTTAAGTACCTTCTTACCGTAACATAACTACATATAGTGTTAGTATACGATAGCTAGAAATTATGGTGCCCTAAGCCCCTAAAATCTCAGGACCGCCACTACTTGACGTCTAGATCACGTGTGTGGGCCTGGCTGAACTCGTGCATGTGATGCCGCTAAAGGTAGCCTATACACGCGTAGATTTTCTCTGTTCCTCTAAAGCAAGGCTGAGGTTGGCCTCACATCATATGCTCTACACCTCGCGGTGCATGGCTTTTGAAATCGAATGAGCAAAGCTCATTTTAGTATATATATTAGACTTGCTCTGTTAGTTCTCTTTTTACTATACGAGTAACAAATGAGATGGTAATCTGAACGCATAGTCATGCAAGGTAAAACTACCATTCCCGTGTGGCCATCCAACCAATCAAAACCACCAGCGAGGCTACTAGTTTGTGAATTCTGTTGGAGTATAAGTGAATTGCTCATATTTTTTCATCAGCTTAAGTTTTTAGAGTCAATTGATTGGTGTATGTAACTCAATATAGTATCAAACTCAGAGGTCTCAAGTTCGAATGCTGGCGGGCACTATTTATTAAAATAAATTATAGTCTACTCCTATTTTATATTTGCGCCTATTATAGCTACATGTGAGGGGGTGTTAGAGTATAAGTGAATTGCCCATTTTTCCCATCAGATTAAGCTTTACAACTCAATAAATTCCACCAAACACTTTCATGATTTTGTAAACTACATCATTGCAACCTAGCTGTATCAAAACCTATCCCATGCACTGCTACATGCAACCAATCACGCACTTGTGACGTGTGTTCACAAGGTTCCAAGGAAAGAACCGTCGTGACCTGTGCAGGCCAGCCTCGCGTCCAACGCGAATCTACCCATATTTCCGTGCTTCCCCTCTGTTCCCTCGTTTCACCGTCATCTTCCGAAAAGGAAAACCAAAACTTGCTCGTGAATCCCATCGATCGTCGGGTGACTCGGTCCCCCTCCCCCCCTCCTTCCCCAATGTGATTCACGCCGGCCCACGTACCACCGTCTATTAAACCTCAAAGACCACGCCACCGGCGAACAAACAAACAACATTGTTTGCTCCGGAACGAGCAAGTGGTCGTAGCGACAGTAGCGATGGCCAAGCTCGTCCTCCTCGCGGCACTCATGGCCGCCGCCGCATGTTCCTCGCGCGTCGACGCCTCGGAACATGCGCCCGTGATCAACGCGTTGCGCCCGCGGCGGGGCTCCGGCCGGCAGCTCGCGGAGCGCGCCGGCGTGACGTGCGACAGCTGGCGGCTGGCCGTGGAGGTGCACAACAAGCGGGACTGGAGGACGGTGCCGGCGGAGTGCGAGAGCTACGTCGGCCACTACATGCTCGGCGAGCAGTACCGGCGCGACTCGCGCGCCGTGGTCGACGAGGCCGTGGCCTACGCCGAGTCGCTGCGGCTCGCCGGCAAGGGGAGGGAGGTGTGGGTGTTCGACGTCGACGAGACGTCGCTTTCCAACCTCCCCTACTACGCCACCCACGGCTTCGGGTACGTATTACGTAGCACGTTGAAGTCCTTGGACCAAAGTCGTTAAAGACACGTACTTAATTATTAAGTTGTTGACCTGCTGTCTTTAGTTAACTGACTGACAACCATCCACTCTTGCATGAATGGTCGTCGATCACAGAGCTCAGCCGTACAACGCGACGAGCTTCAACGCGTACGTGCTCCAGGGGAGCGCGCCGGCGCTGCCCGAGACGCTGCGGCTGTACAGGAGGCTCGTCTCGCTCGGCATCCGGGCGGTGTTCCTGACGGGCCGTACCGACGACCAGAGAGCGATCACCACGAAGAACCTCAACCAGCAGGGGTACATCGGCTGGGACCGGATGCTGCTCAAGCCCGTCGGGGCCAAGGTCGCTGCCATCGCCTACAAGTCCGGCGCGCGCCAGAAGCTCCAGGACGCGGGCTACGTCATAGTCGGCAACATCGGTGACCAGTGGAGCGACATCCTGGGCGCGCCTGAGGGCGCGCGGACCTTCAAGCTGCCTGACCCCATGTACTACATTGGCTGAGAGAGGCCTGTGGCTATGCTACGTGTGTGCCGACCAGTGGCTCAATCCCTTGTTGCTCATCTAATAAGTTAGCATGACTTTGCAGAATCTCAAGTGGTTTTCTTAGTTAATTGACATGAATAAGATGCATTGGAGAACCGAATAAGAGTTGCTTGGTGAACTTGCTTGTCTATTGATCTGGTAATATGTTTATCATTGAAAAGACCAAGGCCTACGCAACACCCCCACCCCCGCGTCGCGCTCTTGGCGACTCGAGGGGCGCGACCAAAACGGAGCAAGGAGGGCGGCGGCGAGGCCTTCTTCTTCTTCCTCGAGCTCGGGAGAAGGCGTGGCTTCCAATCTAGATCTGGGCCGGCGGTGTAGTTCGAGGCGGGCCTGCAGGCGCGCAGACCGTCCTGCGGATGCGGCGACGAAGATGGGGAGGGTGCAGCAGCAGCGGAGAGGAGGAGAGGCACGAAGCGACGGCCGCGTCGTTGCAGGCCGACCGGCGCTGGCGCGGGGGGCCTGCGGTCGCGCGGCGGCCGC
>BCLF01000016.1:1905321-1930387 GCA_001602275.1 Zoysia japonica
CTGTGGCGCGGGGGCCGTGACGAGCGCGTGGCGGGGGCTGGCGGGCGCGCGGCGACCGTGCCGAGCGTGTGGTGGCGTATGGTGGCAGGGGTCTTCGGCTGTAGCGTAGTTGCGGCCAAGGTGAGCACGGTGGCCATGCGGTCGTGGTGGTGAGCATGGCCGCGAATGCGCATGTGCCAGGAGGGATGTGGCCTGAGGGTAAACCGGCGCTCGACCTCGGCGGCGGGCATTTGCAGTTGTTCGGTGTAAGGTGGAGTTGGGTTGGTGCTTGGGCACAGTTCTCGGTGTGGAGGCAGCTGTAGTCGTCGAGGTGAGGAAGTTTTGGAGTCTCGGGAGAAATCTTGCACAAGGTTCACTGGTGCCGGCAATGACGATGTTATTAAACTTCGTTTCCTCGTTGGAGGCATTGCCGAGGTGCTCTGCTTTCCTCATCTCTAGATATCTCCATGGGTGAAATCCCAGATCTGGTTAGGATTGGGTGATGATGGCGTCTTTGATGTCAATGTCTTTCTTGAAGGCATCACTTTGAAGCAGCTGCTCACTGCTGTCACTCGTGTCTTAGTTGTTTAGAAGAACAACGATGATACTGTTTGGTGAAAAGTCAGAGCCTTGATGCTGCCTCTCCTTTGTGATGCTTCTTTCACAGCGGATACCATTTGTCGATTCTCGTTTGAGGAAGTCGAAGCTGCTGGGTCGCGTGTGCGATGAGCTTGGCAACGATGACCCACGGATGACCCACGGCGGGTTCTTTAGGTGGAATTTTGGTTGTGTTTTGAGCGTGATCGAGTCAAGGCTGACATTGGTTGTGATGAAGTCGGAGCTGCTGCATCAACGCGGTGATGAGCTTGGTGACGATGACTTACGATGGGCGCTATTATGTGTTCTTCGTTATTATGGTTGTTCCTTCTTGTTGTAGAGGCATTTGGCGGTCTTCGTCGTCGTAGATGTGTTGTGTGTTTGTTGGGGTCCTCCACCAGTTGCTTCATCTTTCTTCTTATATTATATAGGATTAATTTGATACATATTATTACAATTTTATGAAATTTAAAATATGTTATTCGAATTCACGTGTCATTCACTTGCAGCATTCTATCTGTCATTGACACATCAATAACATATTTTAAATCTGTCATTGACACATCAATAACATATTTTAAAGTTTATAAAATTGTAATAGCATACTCCTATCAAATTCGCCCTATTATATATGTCAGAACTTTAAAGTTTCGAATCTTTCGAAAAAAAAATATGTGTATCGATACAACGTGACGAGATTGTCTTGCTCTTTTGATCACTTATTTTATTAAAAAATAGTTTAAATGTGTAAAATTATAAATTGTGTTTTAAATAACTTTTAATGATAAAATAAATTATAAAATATATATCTTTAATAAGTTTAATTATTAAAATAATATTAAAAGACAATAGTGACAACAATTTAAAAACGGAGGGAGTCGGTCTTCCGGGCGTGAGGAGGCCTAAACCGTCCAGGTGTAAAGGTGTTCGGAGACCCAGAGGTCGACAAGGCGGTCGTTGGTGCTCTCAGTTCTCAGAGGCGCCCGTGACTACAGCCTACAAGAACATCAGGAGATGCTGCGCTAGCTCGTTTAGATCTTTGAAATTGAATTTATTTTAAGAATTACAATTTAAACATAGATTAATTAAGTTAATATAGTTGTATATAAAATATATTTGTATATTTATTGTTAGGCATATAAAAGATATATTTGTATGTTGTATTTCTATTTTACAAAAAAGTTAAAGAGTGTGTTATAAGTTAAAGAATAAAATTGTCTATAGAATTCATTTATATTTCTTATCTTATAAATTTGAGATAAACTTATTTTTGAGCTTAAAAAAGTTGGACTCCAAGCTAAACGGCTCCTAGAAAAAAGAAGTTTGGCTTGGTGCTCTCCATGTCGCTCTGGGCCTTGAGCCTGCTGCTTTGTTTGGACCCTGGGACCATGCGTAACTTGCATGGGCATCTCGGCGAGCAGGCAAACGGCTTTTTCGTCGTCCGTGACCGTGACAGGTGCCGTGGCGTCGCGTCATGAAGAAAGATGATTTGACACATGGAGTTCGCTCGAGCCGCGAAAGCAAGGAAGTTTCTTCCGCTTTGTTCCTGCGCAAAGTGATCATCGCACGAAAAAAATAGCGGTTAAACTATTTAACGGATGATATCTCAAAAAGTTAATAGCGAGATATAATAGAGTTATAGCGGTCAATTTGTATTATGAAGATAAATAGCGGGACGGTTAAGAATCAGCTATAACCAGCTATTTGTTTCTTAGTTATCATACATCGATATACGAACGCGCAGAGGGAGGGAAGTAATTAGCTGTTCTTGAGGAGGAGCTTAAACGCCTCGTTTGGTTAGAGTCGGGCTGGAGGCCGGAGGTTGCCTCACCTCGCTAGCATAGAATTTAACCCCTAGGGCATCTCCAAAGAATCCACCAAATTCCTCCCCCATATATCTCTATTAGGCTTGGACTTGGAAGTTAAGTTTGAAGCTCGCAAGTCAGCTAAGCTTGCTCATGGTTCGGCTCAATAGATTTTCAAATAAGCCAAACTCATCTGTCAGCTCGTTTTGATTACAAGCCGAGCCAAACTAGCTTGCAAGTTGCTCACGAGCCAATCATGCAAACTATTTAAGTTTAAAATTGTATCTTTATTTCTATTTTCAAGGAAGTACATGTTCTCATGATACGGTTTATTACCTTATTTATTCTCACGATGCTTATCATAATCGTCCAGTGGTGGATCTAGCATGGGGTCTAAGGGTGCTAAAGCAAAATCTAAAATTGCAATATTCTAATGAAAATTAGCCCTTTCTAAAGATTAAAACATTTGTATATTGGTGCACACCTTATATTGGGTTGCCAAGTCTGCTGCTATATCATCTGATATAAGCTTCATGGTATTGAACATGTTTACAACTTGAAATCTTTTCACAAATATTTGGTATGTTTTCTAATTGTGTTTCATATGCTGAGCTCGCAAGCTAAACAAGCTAGCTCGAATTTGTATTAAACCAAGCCAAACTGACTTTTTAGCTTGTTCTTTTTTCAAGCCAAGCCAAGCCAGCTCGTTTTTTCCACGAGCTCGTCCAAGCTGAGCCGAACTAGCTCGGCATCCAGCCCTATCCCGTGCCTCGAGTCGCCGTGCTAGCAGGCCAAACAAGCCGGCAGGCATGGTTCCGGCCCAAGGTTCAGATTAACATTGGAGCTCGGAAAACTGGGGTTGGCAGGTTTGGTCGGTTTTCGCAAAAATAAGAAAAATTGGTACAGTAAATCATGAAAACGGATGAATTCAAAAATCAAAATTTTGAGAAACACCACATAGTTCTTTCGGTTTATCATTTTTGAATTTGAAATCAAATCGGTTTTAGCGGTTTTTCACCGGTTTTTCCCTTTTTACCGCTTGGTTTGACTAATTTTTAGATTTTTAATTTTTAATTTTCAAAAAAATTTGAATTTATTAAACCGAAAACAGTTCAACTGGTGAAACCGAGCCAGACCGGTTTCATCAAAAACCACAAAACCGCCCATTTTTCACGGGTTTGGTAAACTTTGTTCCGGCCATGGTGAGCCGTGCCTCAGGCCGACCCTTAGCGCCCGTGGCACGCCTGGGCACGGCCTGCCTAGCCCGTTGTGCCTGCGCAGACCATGCCTTTCCGGGCTGTGCCGTCATCGGGCCGTGCCGGGCCATTTTAGGCGGTCCGAATGCCCAGGTATACCCCCTACATTACATGTCCCCACATGTGAGGACTAAAAAGATGTTAGTGAGAAAAGGGTCCATGCAGGCTTGCAGCACCACCTGAAACTCAGCAACTTTCCCACCTAGGAGTAGCCCTTCTTTATGCATGGAAGCAGGCATTTTCTGAGACCATGATAGAACACCGCTTGCTAGGATGATTGTATCCATCTTATATACGAATTTGCTGCGTCTTTTGGGGGAAAGATGGGAGAGGAACGGGAAGATCAGCTGTTTGGCTTGTTTGTTAGCAGTATCATCCATATATTCATCCTCCAGGACCATGGTTGCACTCTGTGTATATAGCAGTAGCTTGAAGGAAGAAAAGGACAATGATTGGAACTTGTAATGGCGATCGCTCAGGGCGGAGCATTGCTATGCAATGATTTCATTTCGTGGGCCGGGATCATAAGAGGCTCTCGGTGACCCTATAGTTACACCGATGAATAATGATCACGGCCTTATCACACTCATGGGCCGTCAGATCGTCCAGGTTTGTGGGGCGCAATAGACAAAGTCGAATGTACTTATTCAAAAAAAAAATGAAAGCCTCTCTTTTTTTGTAAAAAAAAAGAGCCCGTCGAACAAATATGAGATTTATCGATTTACAAGAATAGCATTAATCTTTTATTACTAAAAAAAAAGTCAGAGAGAAGATTGATCAACACAGTAGAATAATTCAACACACACCGTCATTTTAGATGCACTTTTCTTCCAGAGAGCATTTGGAGTGAAGTGTGCGTAACTGCCTAACTGTAAGTTCGATCGACCACTGATCGCTTGGCAAAGTTGCAGACACTCCTGAGTTGCGAATCACATCCATCCGTCATTTCTCAGATCACGCAGCAAACAAGAGCAGAAAGATCCAGCTCGAGCTTACGCACTCTGATTCCTAACTCGGCCCTTCGATTGATTATTCGTCGTCGTCCTCGTCGCGGGTCTTCTTGGCGTCGCGGCCGCCGCGGTTGCTCTTGCTGACGAGGTCGAGGTCCTCGTCGGTGTACCCGTCGGCGCCCTCCCAGGTGAACTTGCCGCCGCGGCCGCCCTTCTTGGGGTCGCCGTTCATCCCGGTCCCGGACTTGCGGTCGCTGCGGTGGCCCCGCGACAGCTTGTGCGGGTTCCGGCTCTTCTTCCCGCCGTCCATGGCCGCCTGCTGGTTACCCTTTTTTCCTTTAGACTCGCGGCCCTCGCCTTGCTGGTTACGGGTTACTGCTGCGAGGGGAAGAGGAGATGGACGTGGGGACTGCGTGCTGCTTGGTTTCGGTGTCCGATATTTCAGGGCTGTTTTATAGGAGTAGACAGGGAGGGGAGGTGGAGATGAGTGCTGCCGTGGTGGAGGGGTTGCAGTTGACCGAAAACAAGATTATGACGTGTCAAATATGAAGTGCCTCTAAAATTACTTGCAAAGCTATTTTGCTAAACATTTTTCTTATAAACTCTTTATTCTTAAATTGTTGTCCTTTAGGAAAAATAACTTTAGTTTCTTTTTAAAAACAAGAATTTTTTCTAACGGTAATAATTTTAAAACAGTGAATAAATCTATAGCTAAAGCTGTTTATTATATAATCCAATAATTTGTTGTAGAAGGGGAACATCACGGTTTATGTGGAAGAACTAGCATGGCGACCAAATACATTTCACTAATATTCCCTTTGAAACATCCTCTCACTTAGATATACTCCCTCCGTTTTTAAAATAATGTCGTTGTTGACTTTTATAATAAACTTATTCAAAAATTTTGCTCAAATATGTAAAAATTTATGTTGTGATTCAAATAACTCTAATGATAAATCAAATTATATCAAAAATATATTAAATTTATCAAAAAAATTTAATAAATTGAATAGTCAAAGTTAAATTTAAAAGTCAACAGCGACATCAGTATAAGCCGTACGGCTCGATATCAGATCCATGTGTCAAATTCCGACTGATTTTTGTTGCCGTGATCCGTATCATTTTTCCACCTCTACACCAAATTATTTCATGCATTAATTTATTTTCATTTTCATATTTTCCAAGAAGTGAGAAGAGAGTTGCCAGTGACATGCAGGGACAATTTAGGGGTCAAAATATTGACCATCAGCATGCAATTGCCGGTTACTTGGGGCTTACGAACTTGAGCTAGAACCGCTCCCTGTCGCTACTTGGAGTGGGACGCACGGGCTGCGTAGTCCCCATCATCTTCCTTGGCCCCTACGAATGCAGTGCTACCAATCAGAGATTTCAACGTCCAACTGCAATCATGTTTGTCGTTGCGATGCTGGTTGAGAGACAATTGTGTCCACGTGTCTAAGGTCCGTGTACAAGGCATGTGGACAGTGTCCAAAATAACTTTACATGTAGATTTGGTTGAACATATATTTCACTAATGATTTCTATGAAGTGAACGAATTTAATAATATAAAAAATACATTATAAAAACATTTCATGTGGCAATTTTAAAACTAAAAGTTCTATGTCATAGAAATTATTAGTCAAAGTTAGATGGCATACAGTATAACCTAAATAGAAAGGCTTTTAAACCGAGGGAGTATTTGTTTTGCGCTCATGATTCATGTCATCATACGAACACTAAAAGAAGTTCCGGACCTTGCAGATATTGAAGCTATTTACAACTTTCTTTTTCCTGGTCAATTTTTTCCAATCAGCTTTGATATTCATCTTCTCATGATGTAAGATAACTTCAGTTGAATGCCGTTTATAAGATGGTTACTTGCTTCCACAATATTAGTATCAATTGTAAACTACTTCCTCCCTTCACAAATATAAGTCATTCTAGCTCTAGGCATTGAAATTAAGGAGAAGTGAAAAAGTATAATGCGCAGAAAACGATAAAGAAGGAGACAGAGATTTATTGAAAAGAGAGAAAGTATGTTGAAAAGAGATAAAGGTATATTGAGAAGTGAGAATGACATATATTTGAAAACAAAATTTAAATGCTGGAATAATTTATAATTGTGAACGGAGAGACTAGCACAGGTTCTTCGAAACTGATCTTCAGTATTTTAGCATTGAAAGCAAGGTGTGCAGTTGGAACATGATGCACTTGAAAGGCGGACTGCAGAATGCTTATGGCTGGTGATACTGCACTGCTGGTCAGTGGTAGGAGCAGTTTTAACCTCTGCGTCCAGATTATTCAAAAAGTGAATAAAGAAATCCGAACCTTTTTTAAACTTGCAGACGACTCTATATTCCTTGAATCAGATATTGTGTGCTATTCCAAAACTGGAGTTTTATAGGTACTTGGATATACTATGGTCAGCGTGCTTCTTTATGTCTGGCGCATAGAGCATTCGAATGGTTTTGAGAAAATAAACTAAAAGCTAAATATATACTAACTCACAAATCGCCACACCTTCAACGCCAGAACTACATTCGGTGCAACTGTACTCATGGCGTGGCAATCTGTGCGGCAAGGACGCGCACTGTTTTTATAGTTTCATCTGAAAATAGGCAAATTTTCACTTATTCTGCCAAGTGTACTACTCCTACATCTAAAATTTCTTGGAGCAGTATAACTTTTTTGAACTTGGAAGCAGAAAGGGCACTGTATGACCGTTAAAAAATGCAAAACAAAAAACAAAAATAAACAAAAACTATGGCCTATGACCATATTATTCTACGATAAGACACTGATTTAATTTGACATATACAGATAAATGATGCATAATCTGGTGATCACGCCGACATGAAGAGAGATCTGCATTGCTGAGCTGTGTCATCTGGGCAGGTTACTGCAAATAAAATGATCGAATCAACATGTTAATGACAACAATAGACGAGTGAATGTCAATGGTAATGCAATTACTATAAAGATGACAGAAGTTTGATTTCCATCAGCAACATCAAGCTGTGCCCAAAATTTTATGTAAGGCACGTAACAGCAGTTAAAAAAAGTGTGTACAGGTCTGAAAAGTACAAGTATCCGCAATCACCATTCACTAGGCCGAATAACAGTGACAAAAATAACAATTTCTTCTATGCTACTCGCGTCTTGCTAGTACAAAAAGCAGCCAGCCTTTATATTAGCTATGTCCCCTTTTTTTCAGGTGAAATTACAAATGAGTAAGCATGAGAATATTAGCTATCGCAGAATCAGCATACCTGTGTGGCCAATTGTTCTATCAGATTCAAATATCTCATGGTCATTGCCACCCTGTTCAATAGAAAAAAAAAAAGAATAGTTGGTCAGACAGCAAAGGAAATAATAGTTTTTATAAGATTAAAACTCAAATAAAGCATGTACAATGACCTTGTAAGTCTTATCCCGAAGAAATGGATTTCTTGGAATTCCTCTAGATATCTCAAGCAGTATGTTTTGTCCCAGCCTTGGGGAACAACCTGCAGTTTCAACATGACATTGGATAATACCAAGAATTGAATCACATGATCACATATAAACAAGAAGCTAGGAGACTCACATCGAAACTAATCTCCCCACCAATGGAAAATGTCAGGTTCAAGTGGGCAAACTTCTCACGAAGCAAAGACATCATTTTAGACCGAACGTTATGCACCTGTAAGAAAATCGGTCATTTCAACCTCATCTATTTGAAAGTACTCCTCCGCTCCAACTAGAAAAAGTTTCTGGTTTTTAGGACAGTATATGATTTTACCTTGTCATACTTTACAAATTCATCTCGTTCTTCTTGGCTACAGTTTCTCCCTATAGGTGACGCGTTAATTATCCCACTTCGGAATTCTGTGAATGTACCCCTGAGAAATTAAATAGTCGATTATGGTCAGTACTGACTTATTATATATTGCAAAGCACAATTACTGAATATAATTCTTCGCTGACCTTTTGATTGGGATATCCAAGTCAGCAATGGAGTGAAGAATGAAGTTAATAATTTCCTGAAAAGAACACCTATTAGATTCAGTAATCAGTGTGTGGCCTAAAATTCAATGAATGAAAGACGTGCAAGAAGTTGAATACACTACGCACAGACTCACCTTCAACTTGTCTTCTCCTAGAAACGATTTTAAACTCTGCACACTGCAAAGTGTTAGCCTGTTAGGTTCCGTTCCAGCATAAACAAATAAATGGTAGAAATCAGAACTACTACAAGGCAACCAGTGACTCTGATTTGTTCAGCGTGGTCAGCATTAGCTCATTCGAGCGTTTAGGGAAACAAATTGTTGATGATCTCCAACTAAGATCAGGCACGGAAAAACGGACGAATGTTAAGACAATATCCTATGAGCTCAGAAAAGGGGCTTACTTGAGATCCGATCAGCTCCCCGTTCTTGTGTGCAACCAATCCGTTCTCGGAAAATACATAGTCGTAATCAGTAACAACTCCAGAAGAACGACTAATCCATGATTACTCGATACAAATAAACACGGCAGGGTGCAAGGCGTCAGATTGCAGGCCCCCCGACCTGAGTGGCCGAGCTGCTCGGTAATTTTGACCAGATCCGATCCGCCGACGACGGCGACGGTCACACGCTGCGCCCAAATTCAGAAGTAAACGACCGTGAGTCCGTGATTCTCCAGCGTACCACGAGAAGAAAGAGCAGTAAGAGGAGGATGAGGACGGACGCAATTCTCACCTGGCGCAACTGCTTCATGAACTCCAACATCTCCGGCGTCACCGCCTGAACAAGTGAAGAAGATTAATAATCGAGAAAACAGAAAAAAAAACATATCCATCCGATCGACATGAAGGAAGGGGAGGTACCTTGCGGGGCGCGGTGAGGGTGCCGTCGACGTCGAAGAGCGCGAGGACGCCCGCGTTCCTCCTCGCCGCATCCATCGCGCGCTGACAAGAAGCTCCCGCTGCGATTGTGAACAGGAGAAGCGGCAGCAGCGCTCGTTGCTGCGAGTGAACCGAGCCGCGGAGAGAAGAAATCGTGGGGCTCGAATGGTCAGCTTGGTTGCGCGGGTCTCGACGGGCTTTTTCCGTCGCTTGGCATGCGAGGAAGGAGGGGAGCGAAGGGGAAGACGAGACTGCGCAGAAGTCAGAACGGAAGAAGCGAAGGTGACGAGTGACAACGATGACCCGCGCGCCGAAACGGGCTTTCGATTGAGTTCGTACAGGCAAGTTGGCCTCGGCCCGAAAGCTGAATTACTGGGCTAACATTTTCCAAAAATATTAAAGGGCCCAGATGTAACGTTTGGTCCCGATAAATTCCTATCTTCCTCTAAAAAAAATTAAGCCTTCTTTGAAATGCAAAAAAAAATTCCTATTTTGTACCTTTTTTCTATAAAATTGAACTAATTCCCCTGATTCTTATGCGTTTCAAAGGGGGCGAACTCTAAGTTTTCGATGTACTAACGCCTTCTTTGAGAGCACTGATCCGGGTAGAACTTTCTATAGCACCTGCAAGGGGTAAATTCTTTATTAGCCATAAAAAACTCGTAGCTCCTTATCAGTCATTTAAAATTTTGAATTTTTTTTATCAACCACTAATGTTAAATTTTTTTCTTATTCGTCACTCCTCTACATTTGGGGACTCGAAAAAGACCTTGCTGTCATTTTTTCAATTTTTCCTAAATTTTATTATTACTCATTGTAGTGAATGTTGTTTGGTTTTGAGGCATCTAAAATTTTGCAAGGAAAAATTTTACTTACAATTTAAATTCAAAATCAAATTTTAAAATTTAATCTGAACCATTTTATTTCCTTTTAAGCTCGTGGGTCATAATATGAATTTGTGAGATAAAATTAATTCTTATAACATTCACTAAAATAGGTAATGAGAAAACATAGTAAATAAATGATTGAGGGGCAAACAATTCTTTTTTTAAGCCTCTAAATTTATAAAAGTGACGAATAAAGAAAGAAAGTTAATATTAGTGATTGATAAGAAAATTCAAAATTTTGAGCGGCTAATAAAGAATCAATTTTTTTTTCAATGGCTACCCATCTATAAGCGGTTTGGGTTTGGATCGTCAGGAAACACTGCTGCTGTCTAGAAGCTGTTTCCTTTCTTTCATCAAGATTTGAACTGCAGTGGTTTCAAAAACAGAAACGTTTGCACTGCACTGCAAAGTGAACTTCATTTTTTTTTTTGAATGAATCAATATGAACTTCAAAGATTACAATGTGCTTCTAGGAAAAAGAGTTCAAAGGAGTAGTTTTTTTTAGAGAGATGTTAAGTGAGTCAGTCATTTATTTAGTCGTTTATTTAATCAGATTTAACGATTAAAAATAAGAAAGTAACTAGTCAAAATTATTAAATTAATGGATCCGATAAAAAAATAGTGGCGCATGGTGCCAATTTTTAGAAATTAATAATTAAGATTAATTGAAGAGAATAAGGTACCTTTAGTACTTCAAGCACCGAAACACCTCTCTTTTTTTAAAGACAAAGTTCAAAGTAGTACCGGTTCATGCAAGACTTCCATATACTGGAATGAACGCCAATGCACAACATGGAGCCATGATGTATGATTACATCGGATTCAGAAACGAGCATCAACCAGTGCGCTTTGAAAGGGATTTGTTCCGTATTGGGAACCGGGAATAACAAAAGAGAAGAACCGCCTGTTCAGCCAGGCTAACATTTCCAGATGCCTTATCTTGCCAATGATTTATTTTTGTCACAAACAGGTCGCTAATTGTGGTGTCTCAATACTGTTTTCCTTTGCCTTCAAGCAACAGTGAATTCCCTGCGAATTCCCCACCCTGGATAACGAAAAGTTGTAGTATGCCTTTCAATGGACTATTATAAACTATGCAACAGCAGCAGAACTGTATGTCAACAGGAGGCCCTTGACAGAACCGTTGTACAACCGTATGTCTACGTGTACTGGGTTTTACAATTTGCATTCGAACTTGGAGGTCCTAGCCTCAGTGCCCGTAACAGTGCTCGTTACTATACTGTGGTCAGGCAATTATAGGAGAGCAGCGCCGAGCCGAGAGTGGCAGCAGGTGAATGAATCCCTCGCTAAGTTTCAGAGAATTGCTCGCGCTGATTCCACTTACACATGGCCCTCGACGCTCGACAGTCTCTTTAACTCGTCGAGTAAATGAGAGCCCCGGCATAGAACAATGGCAGCCAGCACTAATACGAAAAGAGCCTTCAATATGTCAGGTCTGCAGAATCAGTCAAATTATGCGACACTCTTTATATGACACTGCTGTAACGATAATCAATGTCGCTCCGTAGAAACAGACACTAAATCAAATTATTAGTGTCGATCAAATAATATCATCCAGCCGACACTGATAGCAACGTCTTCAGTGTCGGTCAGAATTACGACAGCGTGATCGACACTAGAAATAACAACAACAATATCGGCCGGTATGATATCATATGACTGACACTAATAACAACAACAGCATTGTCAGACGAGATGATATCATATAACCGACACTGCTATTAGTTGCACCATTGTTGCTTTTTTGACGTCATACGACCGACACTGCCATTTCTACTGTCGTTTCGGTTATATTGATGTCATGCAATCAGACACTGCTCTCACTGCCAACAGCGTCGGTCACAAAGATGTCAATTTTGCCGACATTATTTACAGGACTCTCATGTCATATATTCTGAATAACACAAATCAAATGCAAATAAAAGATTAATAAAATCTATTGACAGAGATAATGTATTCAGAAAGTGAATATTTAGAGTCACATATGTACACAAGTTCATCCAACGTAGCAGCTTAATTTACATATATACATGAATATACATACTTTACATTGAACTAACAACTAAAATTTCATCTGATCGGCCAACTCCGGTCTTGTTCATTATTTCTCTTCTGCCCAGCCTCAAAGTTTTGCTGAATTAGTTCATAATTGTTATATTTTTTGCACCAATGAGAAAGTTATTTATGTCTTACCACATCACCTGATGGGTCAAAATATTTACCTATTGGATGAATAAACTCATGCATCATGAAGCGGATCATCCGAGATGCAACGTCATAGAGTGTGGCTTCATCATATTGGCTTCCATACATTTGCACCTGCTTGTCTGGCCGCCGATATTAAAAACATAATTAGTAATTACTAAAATACAAATATCAATACAGTGTGAAAATGCATATAACAATATTATTAAAACTGCAAGTACTTTTATTTTTTCATACATAATCTTTCTTCGGCAATGTCATGTATTTTTTAGAGCCAGCTTCTATTTATTTGCACATATAGTAGCCACAATGCGCCTGTTTCGCACACTTTGAGAACAAAATAGAAAGGTTAAATGTCTCAAAAATATAGACAAAAATATAGTGATATATATTATTTAATTATGCTGTAGTAGTACCGGAAAATGTATTTTGTACGATAATTTTTTTTCTGTTTTGGATGGTATTTTTCTCCAAGCTTGATGTTGAACCGGTAAGCGCTGTCACGATAAGAAATATTGTGTCATGATTATAAATATTAGATCACTAAAGAATTAAAATAATATTAGAGGTCATTACGCATTAAAGACTTTCAAAAAATCATTGTAGTTGCTCCTCTCACGATCTAGGGAGTCAAATACCCAAGCCTCTAATTTTGGATATATCATTAAAGCAATCCAATGATTGCTATAACAAAAGTACACTTAATTATATTAGTGTTTGAATTTATTAGTCAAAAATAGGATTAAGTAAGTGATAGAGGAAAGCATACTCACTCGAAGTTATAAGGAGCCATGATGTACTCTCTGTCTCGCCAATTGTACATGGTCCTACCTTTGTAGCCTGCTACAGCATTTCTAGCATTTTCAACCATCAAATTATGGTACGCCTTTTGGTCATTCTTCCTCTTGCCCTTCAAGTCAGAGTGGTCTATAGGGGCGTTGATCGCTGATTGCTTTATTGCTGTTGAGTTAACCTACTCGACTTTTTTATCCGCACCACAGTGGAAGCACATTTTAAAAACATGAAATAATGTACAGTCAATTATGGTATTAATTAATATTATGACTAATTATAAGGTTATTATTGTTCGAAACACTTATAAGCACTGTACAGTTATGAGAGTGGCATCCAATCTCTGAAGTCGATAGAGAGCATATATATATCTTTAAATAGCACATTTAGATCCATTGGCACAGTGCTAAAAAGTTCTCTAGGAATCTTAACTTGGATACACGAAACACCTTTAGAACATGCTTTTAAATACCACCAGTGAAATCTATGCATCATCAAGTCCTTCTCATTGAACATACAACTCGGTAATTGTGGCCTACCATGTTCGAACTCAGAAAAATCATCTTCTGTAAGATCCTAAGATCCTTCAGGAAGACTCTCGGGCACCAGAAGCTTTGCTCCACCAGTTCCTTTTTCTCATAGGTGTATGGTTCTTTCATAACCTTGAGAAATGTTTGAACTGTAAAAAAAATATTAATATGTGTTATACACTTTAGCGGTTAACATACTAGTTAATAGAAGGTGCTGACCTATACTCCTACCGGATGTTGAGTCCGTAGCACATGTCGGTTGAGGTGTAGGGAGGTCATCAATAGGCTTCTCAGCAACACCCTCGTCCTCATGTGTTTCGGAAGGCGGAGGGGGGGGTCCATGATAAGCCCCTCAGTAGCAGCAGCCTCATGCTCATGTCTCTCGAAAGGCGGAGGTGGCCCATGAGAGGCCTCTCAGCAGCAGCCTCATCCTCATGTCTCTCGGGAGGCGGAGGGGGCCCATGAGAGGCCCCTCAGCACTAGCACCTTCATTCTCTTGTGTTGGAGAAGACCGAGGTGAAAGTGCTGGAGTAGGTCGAGACACTAGTGTCATTTCAACCGCAGATTACAAAACAAAGTCTCGTCGGTGCCAAAAGACAAAAATATTAACGGCATCTCCCAAAGTGTCAATCCCATCTTTCTCATCGGAATAATCGAGACCAAAATCATGATACTTATCATCTACTACCTTGATTAGTTGCACCTTAGCACACTCTGGTGGAATAGATACAGTATGAAATGTACGACCAGGCATTGCAATGCCTTCTGCAACCTTGATGCTCCTTTTCCTGTCAAGAGCCATATTCAATGAGCAAAGAATATTCTCGATTATATCATCTGCTGGGTACTTAGTGGCCGGTTCAAGTGCGGACCCATGGTTGCTTGGAGGCAGGTTTTTAGTAGTTGGAGTAGTCTCGATGTTGTCATTGACACTGATTCGGACATCCGGTACAGCAAATGATTGGACGAAATGTGGATTTTCTTTGAGGAATTGGAAGAAATTTTCATTCCACTTCTTGTGTTCATCATCTTTGTTGGGTGGATCATGCTTCTTGTAGCTGCTCGCGTTGTCCGGGAACCCTAATTTCCACGCAGCCATTGAAGAGACATGTATTTGAAAAGATTTTGTAAAATATCATTACTGTAATTTGTATTGATATTTCTATTTTGTAATGATCAACATGTGTTCATCGAAGATTCTGGAATATGTTAATTGGTAGTACTCACTAATGTAATATCACTCAAAGATGATGTCAATATATTCGACCGACACTTATTGTTATTTTTAATGTCGGTTTTCGCTGACGCCATACATGACCGACACTATTGCTATTTGTAATGTCGGTTTCTGCTGACGTCATACATGATCGACACTATTGCTAATTTTTGTTAGTATCGAAATTGCCCTTTCCCTTTCTTCTTCTACCCCCGCGCGCCGGCATCCTCTCTATTTTTGCTCGCTCTCCCGGTCATCCTCGTTTCCCATTGCATCTAGCTTGGATCGACGTTGAGGGCAAGTGGCGCGGGACCATGTCTCTGGTGTCTTCTCGTTGATCCATGTCAGAGCATAGTGTTTCATCTAGCTTGGTGAAGGCTACGACGTCTCAGAGCCTGACGACCAGCTTGGATGTGTGAGAACTCCCCCTGGTTGATTGTTCAAAGTGTGGAAAGTGGGTCATTAAGCTATAGAGCAAGAATGCCAACACGTACAGTGAATTCTTCTTTAAATACGAGGAGAATCAACAGGTGAGGATTCAATTCTTCTATGATTTGACTTGCTTTAATGCACATGTTCTTTAGAATGATTTGAATCTCATTGTAACATGATCCAATGAGGTGCGGTTTTTACAAGTGAGAAAAGGACTATAGGAGATGGTTGGCTGCAAATGTGTCCCAGCATGTTCAGGTTCTATCAGAGAAAGAACAGAAGGAAATAATTGATGTATCTGTGAAACTAGCAAACTTAAAGCTTGAAATTGCGCAAATGGCTTGTGAATTAACTGAGTTGAAGCATGTGATCGAGAAGTTGAGCACAAAGATGAAGGCAGGAATGCTAGCTGATGGAGTTTGTGTCATCACTGCTTTAGTTGGTTGTATGGCAGGACTATTGGTGGCAAACCTGTTAAAGTAGGAGAATGTGAGAAATGTATTGTGTTTTAGACTCTTATTTCTGTTTAAATTATGAAATTGTGTCAATGTTGTTTGATTCGCTGTTTCAGTGCCAAACATGTTCCAGTTCATTTTAAAGAAAAATAGAAGTAAGTTACGTTAATGTCAGTTTCTGTTGACGTCATAATTGACCGACACTATTGCTAATTGTAATGTCGGTTTCTGCTGACGTCATATTTGAACGACACTATTGTTTATTATAATTTCGGTTTATGCTGACGTCATACTTGACCGACACCATTAGTGTCCATATTGACCGTCACATCATATTGACCGTCAAAACTCTCGGTCCCAATAGAAGGATCCAACAGGACCGTCACTCAGTGGCAACTGGAGCGTCGAAAAGTGAATCGCACAGTAGAAATTAGAGCGTCGAAAGGTGAATCTCTCAGTGAAAACTAGACCGTCACCCCAAGGGCTATAAAAGGGATCGCAACCATATTTTGAACCATCTTTATTCTCGTGTTCTCCATCTCATCTCTTTCAAACCATCTTTATCTTCGTCTCCAATGGCGTCCCAGAGAGTGCAGGAGCTTCAAAGGTAGCTTCAGAAATCGGAGGCACGACTTGTCAAGCTTCGTCAAGATCTTGACGATATGCAGGTGTCCCTTCGGCTTCAAACCGACATGGCATTGGACATCTTCAAGAAGATGAACGGTGCTGTGACGAATCTGAAGCTAGGTCGTCTAGGTCTCCCTTTAGACCAAAGGGGTCTTCTGCCTACTTCCTCTACGCTTTGGCTCCTCTGGAAGGGATGCTGAGTCGGCTTCCTGAGAAGATGGAATCGGAGCGCCGTCACTTGGCGCAGACAGTTGCGGATCGCATACTGTCTGCGATAAAAGTATACCAGCCTGACTTCCCCTTGGACATCCAAGTTCAGCTGGCGTCCCATCGCGACGCGGCTACCAGGGAGGCAAAGGCGAAATCACGCGCTTCTTCACCGAGGTGACCAATGCAGCTGTTCAGAGGAGGAGGAAGAAGACTTTGGCATGGAGGACTGAGACATGGAAGACTAGTTATTATAAATAGTAGTAGTAATTTTATAATTTTATAAATATTATGTTTACAAGTTATGTAAATTTATAAATATTATTAGTAGAAGTTAAAAGTGTAATCCCGGCTGCAAAGTCGGTTTATCGTTTTAATATCAGTTTCTGCTGACATAATACGTGACCGACACTATTACTCGTCTTAATATCGGTTTCGCTGACGTCATGCCGGCTCGACACTATTATTTGACGTACTTTTAGTCCTACCTCGACTATACTTGGTAGTATCTACCAACTTATAAGCTCTGGCTATCTGTACGTAGATGTGAAAATGTGTAAACTGTATGGCAGGTTGGCACTTGTGGTTCCGCGTAACCTGCGTAATCTCCAGTGCGAACCTGGTCAAATCGTTGAACATTCTTCTTTTTTTATTATATTATAGAAATAAGTTACGTAAAATTATATTAGATATTCTGTCATTTTATAAAGAATAATAGTAAATGTTAAATATTATAAAAGTCTTGCAGGTTCTGTAATTTTATAAAAATTTTACTGCAAGTTAAATACTCCCTCCGTTCACAAATATAAATCATTTTAGCATTCAAAATTTATTCCTCAATATATGTCATTCTCACTTTCCAATACACATTTCTCTCTTTTCCATACACTTTCTCTTTTTCCAATAAATCTCTATCTTTATCTCTTTTCTACTCGCTTTTTACGCACTATACTTTTTCAGTTTTCTTTAATTTTCATGCCCAGAGCTAGAATGACCTATAAAAGTGAACAGATGGAGTATAAAAAGAGAGTACATGTATATGATAGGTTCTTTAATTTAATAAATATTTTGGAAGAGATGGAGTATTTTGGAACGGAGGTACTACAATGGAAACGTTTATGTCGGTTTCTGCTGAGGTCATACTTGATCGACACTATCGCTCATTGTACTTTAATCCCACCTCGTCTATTCTTGCAAGTATCGACCTATTTATAAGATCTGTCACTTTGTCTGTGTCGAAGAAGCGTATAAACTGTATGTCCAGAATGTACATTGCAAAGCCAGCAATGTGCAGTCTAAATATATTGTTATACTTTTTTTTATTATATATAATATATGAGATAGTTTTGTCGTCTTGACCTATGACACCAAAAATTGACACTGCTAAAAGATAATAGTTTTGGTTATTCTTAACGTCAGCACGACCGACACGGATAGGTTAATTATCTGTGTCGATTTTTGTCAGAGCACGTTTTCTGATACTATAGTGTTCCTTCCTAGTGTCGGATGTGAACTGGTGTTGTGTTCTGTTGTATCGGTTGCTCGTGACGTCTACTGGTACCGATACTATTGAGTAATATTAGCTATTAGTATCGTTTTGTAGAATGATGTCACTTGGGTCTAATACTGTTACGATCACAATAGTGTCGAGTCGTAACGTTGGAGGGCCAGCGGGACTTATTAATATCGGCTGTTACGTTCGGTCAATATTGTTATAATTTTTTGAGTGACAACGTAGACTCGTTTTGTAGTAGTGCAGGGCTCTAAAGATTGAAATGCTTGTTCGAGCAATTTCGTTCTTGCGTCTAACATTTCCTTATCATAAATTTGTTCGTCTGTCCCCAGAGCAAGGAGGCTTGGATGGATACAATCGGACGCCGAGGACACAACACTATTAGGATCCGACGAATTATTGTTAGCAGAGCAGCAGCTAGGTCCCAATGAATCCCATGCAGTTTTAAGCCGCCCATGTGGTTGCCTTCCAATGATGATGCACCTTGGCCTGCATGCAAGCACGCAGGTTGATTACGAACAGCGAGCCGGCCCGTTCAAATGTTCCTCCGTGCCCTTTGCGCTTGGATCATTCCTCTTGGTTTGCATGCGGGGACGTGAGATTCGCTCGCTGCGTTCCATGATCGCGTCCCGTATTCAGTCAGTCGTGGATCAAGATCAATGCAGCCTTTTCGTTCAATGCGAGTTATGATGCTGCTGGAGATCTATCGATAGTGCTGTTGCCTGCTGAGGAGGAGCGAGGACGATCGAGATCGATCCCACTGCTCGTTTTGTGACGCCCTGTGGAATCGCGATGTGGACGTTAATGTGGTGTTCTACCTTTCCCTGTTGATCCATCCACTGCTCTGAGAGAAAATGGAGGGCAAGACCGCACGCTCTCTGTTCAGGATAGTGTGCGTCAACCGCCACGGGCTGGAAAGGTTTAGCTCAAATTTGAACAAATCCCCCTGAGAAACGGATCAGGCACTACAGTATTTGGAATCTTTAAAATAGACTCCCGTTTAGCTACTGATTTTAATCGAAACCAGACAAGCTCTGCTAAACACTATTTTTCAAGAGAAATAATTTTTTTTTATTCTGTGAAGTGATTCTTTAAAATAGACTAAAAGTTAAAAAAATAGCTTCTTCTGAATTTGGATTTTGTGAAGTGATTCTCTGTCTTGATTCTAAAAATTTATCTAAAAAAATCAAAGAGAATCACTTTTAACCGCATAATCATTTCACATGAAAATAAAGGTAAATCAAAAAATTAGAAGGCTGAAGCCCTCTGCCAAAGAGGCCTTATGTTTGAGTTCATTACCGGGCGCATCAGTATAGTTAGCACTCCTGCTAGGAGTCGGGGACAGTTTTCACCTGCTGCTCGGTTTGCAACAACTCGGATCACAGAATTGACAGTGACCACTTATTACTCCGTGGTATGGTGACTGACAGCATAGCAAACAAAACGAGCTCGACATGCAAGCAAGCTTGATTCCACATGTCCCCTCCCTCGTTTCGAAAATTTGGATTATGCAATGCAGGCGCAGCAGCAGATTGTACGTGGTGCCTCGTGCCGGTGTCTGCCTCACCACCCGCGGCCATGTTGGTAATGCAGCAGGATAAGTCGCATTCTGCATCGATTAGAGCAGGACACTCCGGTTCCAGGCCAGTGCCCACTGTGTTTCGGTTCGACCGTGATCTGTGAACAGAGGGAGCCGGCTCCAGTGACAGGATGGGAGATCCGACGATTTATTCTTTACATGGGAGATCGAATGGTTGAAATTTTGATTATGCGAAAGAACACATATGTTTTAATATACCCGTTACTCTCTCTGTCACGTTCTAAATGTTATTTTTTTTAACTTTTAGATATTACATTTGGTCAATCATTTTATTAAAAACTGTCTTAAATATAAAAAATTACTCGTATATTTAAAGAATTTCTACTAATAAAAAATTCACAATGAATAAAACAATATTTTCAAAAGGATTGAGACGAATGGTCGTGCTTCAAACTGTGCGCGGGTGGCCCGGTGGTCCTGCTTCGAATTCAGCGAGATTTCGCCCCAATTTCCCTGGCCCGGTCGTGCTTCGAGCTCGGCAAAAATCTAGCGGCGCCGTGCTTGCCTCGGACGGCGCGTGGTCAGGTCGTAGTTGGGCTCGACAGCAGAGCCGAACCACCGCGCCTGGCCCGGCCGCCCGGCCGGTCAAGCGCTTCTTCCATGGGCAGGCCACCACCGCAAAGAATCGAAGCCTTGACCCGCCCCGAACACTGTTCAATAACTCAAGTCATGGACATGATGAGAGCTCTGTGCAACAAGAGGCAATATTCTCAGAGAACAAAATCCGTCGGGACCAGAAGGATGCTTGCTAGAAGTAGTAGTAGTCTGAGTACTCCAGCATGAACGGTTGATTTCTCTGATCCATGTTAACCTCGCTTTGATGGATTTTGGAACGCAAAACTAGCCACTCATCCGCGTACTAGTAGTACAACAGTACAGCGAAGGCAGTTCATTCATCAGACGTGCAGAAAAAACATCAGAGAACACCACGGACGACTGCCGCGGACGGCGAATCTCCGCAAAAGGGACAACGAAAGAAAGCGTCCGTCACGTGCTCCACCAATCACAATCAGTCGCACGGGCTTCTGTAGCCTGCAGCCCCACGCACGCAGCTACCGCTAGTAGCGCGGTCATCCAGGAAGAAGAGGGAGCCCTCTCGTCGGTCGAATCGGAGGGTAATCATTGCCGAAAGGAAAGGCGCCCACATATGGACACACATCGACAGCCACGGATAGATGGATGGATAGAGTAGGGTTCGCTCTCCCAGTTCACCTTATCGCGAGTTCGTCACCACCACCGGCGGCAGCACTCAGGGGTAACTGACCGGTCTTTCCTCTGCTGACTGCCTGCCCGTGTCGTGTCGCCGATCGGCCGGGCCTGGTCTTCTTTCTTGACCGCTTCTGAGCTGCTCACATGCCTACTTACCTTCCTGCTTGTCAGTTGTCACGGGGACGGTATCGGATATCGGACGAGTGCGATGCGATCGCCACTTGACATGGGGACCTCGAGTCGTAGCAACACTCCCACTCCACTATTCGAATTTGGGAAACGCAGGCACTACAAATGCGATGCCTCAGCGTCGCACACGCCGTGCTTCGCTCGCTGACAGACAGACAGACGCTCCGTCCGGACCGGAGACACGGCGTACGAACGGTGGCCTGGGCCTCCTGGCCGCGCGTCGACGGCGCGGGCGCGCTCGCGTCACCAACAGTGCCCTGGAACGAGCGCAGCGGGGGAACCGGGGAAGGGAAGGCACGAGCGCGGCGTCAGCCAACAGGGCGAACTGAACCCTGGTCGCCGGCGCAGCGCCGGCCCGGCAGGCAGCTGATTCCCGCTTTGGGGATTAATTGCGGAGCGGCCGCTCTGCGTACGTCTCGCCCGACCCAGACAGTGCGGCGGGCGGGCCATGGGTGATGGGCGGACGGACGAAAGCCCAGCGCTACCACGTGCGCGGCGCGCCCTTGCGGTCCCTCATGCCGCCGCTCCGGCAGGGAATATCTCATCCCGCCGGCGACGTGACGATTGACGACGCCTGGAGGTCCAGGATCCGCATCAAGATCTTAGATCTCCACTCCACCCCGCATGGTTCAAATCCGAAATCGGATTTGTCGTGTCCCTCTGCGTCGCATTTTGGTGGTCTGAAATCGAATCGAATTTGTACTGGTAACACAAAGGCAGGCAGCTACGCTGCTAGGAGTACTGAGTATACATGACAAAAATCTTTTGCCATTCACTACTCCAGCATTCCTTTCACGTCGCAGTTGATCGTGCCTAGGCTCTACTGAAGGAATCTGAACCACAGGGGAATTTTGGTAGCACGACGTCATCCTTCACGTCGTAGGATTGCATGCTCCCTCCCTTTTCCTGCTCCCTCCTTTCATAAAAGTCATTTCGGGGTTGAACATCTCTAATTAATATCGTTGTTAAATTCTATCATCAATTTTGATCATTATTTTATTCAAAAAATAATTTAAATATGTAAAATTAAAACTCATGATCCAAACTACTCTATTAATAAATCAAGTTATAATAAAATATATATTGCTCATCAAAATTTTTTGAATAAGACAAATGGTCAAAATTGATTTTAGAAGTTAACGATGACAACAATTTAGTAACAGAAGAAGTAAAGATTAAAAAGAGAAAAAAAAAATAGAGAATGCATTGTACATGAAGAAAAGTAAAGGAGATAATCAACGAGAGTTATGTTAGGAAGTGAAAATTATACCTTTTTTATAATTTTTGAATCATATATTGTGTAGAGGTGGAGACTTATAGTTTATTTGTCATTCTCATTTTTCAATACATTTTCTATTATCATCCAATGCCACATTATAAAAATATGGTCTTTACTATGGGACACTCGTCTTTTTTTTTTCCTTTGTTGTGGGACACCTTGTCTATTTGTATTTCAGTGTCCAGTAGCAACCGGAAAAAAAAAAGTTTAGTGTCCCACAACAAAGACAACATTTTTATTTTCTTCTAGAGTAAAATTCCCGAATTTAAAAAAGGACAGAGACAATAGGAGTAGCAACAAAAGAATGTACATCCAAGTGCAATATATGAATCGGATTTTCCACATACACTTTCTTGCCACTGAGAAAGATAAATGAAACGAATAAACGCTAGCGAGCTAGTCTCCATGAACAATAAAAATCATGAGAGAATTCTTTATTTGGCTCTAAAAAAATCTCCACTTCCTTCCATGGCTTTTTCTATTTAAACTTTCCTATACGACCCAAAATCCATTTTTATTCTTTATCTGGCCCATCCATTAGTTTCACCCTCTAATAGTGTTAAAACGGAGGACAAAATGACCATTTTACCTCTAGGTTTGTATTTGTTTAATGTTGAGCATTATTTTCTCCTTTTTGCGTGGTTATATAATATGATAAGTGCACAAATTTGTTTAAAACCTATATGGGTCAAAAGCCGCTTAGCAAAGTTTAAAATTTTGAAATTGTCAAACCATACAAAAAATAAAAAATAATGTCAAAATAAAACAAATACAATGTCCAACGGTAAAATGGTCATTTTATACCCGTTAGAGGGAGAAATTAATGGAATGAATAAGAAATCAAAAATGAATTTTAGTCTATATAGAGAAGTTTAAATCAGAAGGGTTATGGAGGGACGCGATGACTTTTTTAGGCCAGAATTATCTCTAAAATTCATTCCAAAAACAAAACAAGAGAGAAAATTCAGTAGGACGAGAACTCGCAAGAAGGCATGAAAATTGAAAAAAAAAACATTCTTATTGCTAATTTAAGCTCTCGTTGTCTCGTTGACATCAGCTGACCGTCACCACCTCCGCTGCAAGAACGCCAGCCGGTCATTCTCGCCGCCGGCAACATCCAACGTGCGGTCCATACGGCCAACGACGGCCGTCTTGAAGCTGAACGCCTCCTGCGCGCGCCCGGTGCACGACGACCGGTGCATGCCGACTCCGCTGAGGCTGGCCCGGGAGGACTCCACCACCACCACCTCGCTCAGCGGCACGCGCTTCCGCGCGGCGCCGAGCTCCGGCCGCTGCTTCGGCGCGCTCTGCGACCGCACCTTGGCCTCCGACGACTGCGTGCTGGACATGTAGCCCGGGCAGTTGAGCAACGGCGAGTAGTAGCCGCCGGCGACGGACTTGGTCGGGGTGGGCGGCGCGCACGCGACGTACCGCGGCGTGCTCTGCGCCGTCGCGGGACGGGCCTTCTCCAGCGCCCACCAGTCGCAGTCCGGGAAGTGGCGCGAGGCAGTCGGCACGGCAATGCGCGGCGGCCCGCCGGCGGGCAGGTAGCAGGGCAGCGGCGAGGACACGGAGTTGGCGCTCCACGCCTCGCCGCTGCCGCTGGCGTCGACCAGCGGCGCGCTCGCCCGGCGCGAGGACGACCGCGACTTTGGCCGGCCCGGGTCCACCTCCACGATCTTGGGGCTGCGGTCGTACCCGTACGACGAGGACTCGATGCTCGCCGACAGCCGCCGGCTGCTGTACGCCGCCGCACCGTGCTCGCTCCGCGTGTCGTCGGCGTACCGCTCCTGCTGCACCACCGAAAACGTGTCTCGTCAGGAACCAGCAACGAGACGAGTGCATCATCATCATCAACACGAAGGTTTGTGCGGGTGGCATGCTTACCAAGGAGTAGCGCGGCCTGACGGGCGGAGGGTAGTGGAGCTGAGGGAGTGCGGCGGTGACACAGACGCCGGCGCGGTGCGCGCGCACGGCGGCCTGCGCGCGGATGAGCGCCTGCATGCTCTGAAACGTGGCGGCCGCCTGCCTGCGCACGAGGTAGCCGCGGACCAGCGCCTGCAGCTTCACCAGCGCCTTGAGCGCGCGCAACGCCTTCTTGGCCTGCGCACAAGTACGAAACACGATGCGCGAGCGAGATCCATTAAACAGTGAACACGAAAGCGATGAAATAGAGAAGGTTGGACGAAAAAGGAAAACATGGCGAGAAACCGTGGTACTACTGCACTGTTGGATCAAAGAGACCGGATAACAAACAAAGGAAGATGTTTTCCGATTAGTTGCTTACCAGGAACCCTCGGAATGCCGTCTGGATCCTGACGGCCGCAGCGGCACGTCCGCCGGCGGCGGGGAGGAGCAGCGGCGAGGCGGGTCCCTTGCTGGTGAGCCTAACGACGGCGACGGCCGCCTGGGCGGCCGCCACCGCTGCGTCCGCCGCGGCGGCGGTGGC
>BCLF01000016.1:1930786-1941465 GCA_001602275.1 Zoysia japonica
GGCGGCGGTGGCCGCGGCCACGGCGATGGCGTGCTTGCTCCGCTCCCGCTCGCGGTCCGTCTCGGCGCACCCCGCCGTCTTCAGCCACGCGGCCTCCGCGGCGCGCGCGATCTCCGCGTGGCTCCCCGTCGTCGCCTTTGCAGCGGCCGCTGCAGCTGCGGCCTCGGCCTCCTTGGAGTCGCGGGAGGACTTGCCGAAGCTCCAGCGCTTGGCGCTAGGCGGGAGCGGCGGCTGGTCGTGCTTCGGCTTGCTGTCCTTTGCGTCGTGGTCCTTCCTGCCCAGAATGCTGCGGAACCACCGCGCCGCCTTGCCCATCGCCGGACGACGCGCGCGGCGGCTGGGTGGACGGATGAGCCGGAGGCCTAGACGAGTGTGAGACTGTGAGGGAGTGAGTGAAAAAGGCGGCGTGGTTTGAATAAGAGAGGGAAAACCGATACGGGAGGAATTGTGCGACCGAGCCACGGGTTCGAAATAAAAAGGGCGAGGCCGACGACCACTACTGGTGAGGTGAGCGCGCGGCCATTAACGGATAAAGCAAAGCACGAGCAGTTGGGCTCTCTCTGAGCTAAGCTAAGCCCCTGCAACACCTGATTAAACTAAACGAGGAGGCGCAATAGTGCCGAGGAGGTGGCGTCATTTGGATCGCACAGCGTGAGAGGGCGAGATCTTGTTTGGGGAGCGACATCGTAAGCCCAAAAAGACGCAAACAAGAAAGGAGGCGCCGAAGAAGCAAAAGAAAAGGGAACGCGGCGCGACAGCTGGAGAACGCATTTTTGGAAGCGAGAACAGGGCTGCTGACCGTGACCCTTTTAAAGGCGTTTGCAAGCTGGTTCATGCAGAAGTTTTCTACTCCTACAACGCTCCGTAGTTAAAATGTTTCTGAAAAAAATATATAGTCACAATGTTTGGATATAATTTTTGAGCGTGTTCAGTAGGCATTTTTAATGCGTTGTTGTTTCCTGTAGATAATATACGTTACAGTAAAATGTAGCAGTGAATCAGCAGCCACATCTGCAGCCCAAGCTGCCGCGTGCACCCTTAGTACTTGTTCAGTTATTCTCCAATCCAGATTAAAGAGTATTGGAAGGGATCTACATGCCACTCCAATCTTTTCCAACCTCACATTAACCGAACAAGCTCAGTGAGCCAGCTTCTCCGTTTCGTAGAAATCAGTCTTGTTTTTAAAAAAATGTAGAAACCGAGTGTCTGGTTTTGGAAAACTAGATAAAATACTACTAAGCCGTTTATAATTCCTAGAATAACCTAATCTTTTAAATCTACTCAGGTCCAAGTTGCCAAGAAAAGCCAACGCGAACACATGCAGATGAAGCCGAGGAGGGCCCCGGCAGGAGGCGCGCGCGATCGATGCGGCCGTCGAACGCGACGAACGTGAGCCGAGCCCGGAACAAAGAGCAACGGTACTTGAGACGTCCGTTTCGATTGGGCCGGATGCCGGGGAGTCAGTCAGTTGGGACGCGTCCAACACAGGTCACAGGACCAGCAAACGCAGCGCGGGGTGGATAGGATCGGAGCTGGGCGTCGCGCCGTTGCGAGGATAGTGTACGTGGTAGTAGGAGTGACCACTGACCTGATCTCAATCCCGTGAGCGGAACAGGAGTCCGCCGCTGCTACTGTTGCATGCCCAGCGCCTCCTCCAGCTATCGTATCGTAGCTGGGCGCAAGTGCAGTGTACCGTGCCACGGGCCAACGGCAAAAGCAGCGAGCGGGATCGATCGATGCTGCTTGGAGTTGGACGCTGGGGCTATAGCAGCTGGGAGCAAGTTGTGGTGTAGCCGTGTAGGTTACAGAGTATTCGCAACTGAATCGATCGGGGCCAGAACGAGCGGCACCGAAAGGTCGCGTGAATACTTCCACACGGGGCGTGCTCGCGGTTCCTGCGTGCGTCGGCATGACGGTGCACGGTTCGATCGCGCGGCCGGCACCGCCCTGCACGGCTGCGCTGCGTGAGCACGCGGTGTGTCGCTGCGCGGTGAAACCAGGCACGCATGATGGTGCCTTTTGCGATCAGGAGGATGTATGCGTGCCGGCCGCGCGAGCCGGGGTCGATGATGGTGTCTACTGTCTTGTTTTATCTCTCAGCTGGGCGACAAGATTGGAAGGAAAATGAGTAAATTTTTCTAAATTTGTGGCCGGATCGGTCACGCGCACGCATGATTGTGTCTCGATCATCATCTCGCGTCGTGCTAACGGGAGGTTCGTACAACGTACTGCCCGCGGCCGGTTCGTCTGCCCCGGCCATCTCGAACTCACGATGGCTTCACATGAACCAGTAACAACGCACCGTCATCATGGATCATTCGCACTCGATTGATCAAGTACCTGGGAGTACATCGGTTCCACTTGATTGATCGCCGGCGTCATCATCAACCCCAGCGAGATGGAGTAGTGGTACTTCTCTCTCTCTCTGTCTCTTTTGGCCGCTGCATGGGCAGGGAGGAGTACGAGCTAGAAACGCTGCTGCTAGGCTTGGGTTCGCGGAGACTGCGAGTTGCGCGGTTGCGCCTGTGTAGATGGTCGCGCGATCCTACTAAGCTACTCAAGCGTCAATGACGCGATTTAACTTGACCTTTGCCGGGTCGAAGACGGATCGCATAGCCGCCTAGTTAACCCCGTAGTAGTCCGCAGCGCCGATCATCGTCATCATCACTTCACCCGTCGCCGCAACCACGGTTGCGACGCTCGGCAAGATCGCTCGCCGGCCGATCACGAGCCAGCTGCCGTAGGAGTACTTTGTGACGCCCGGTCCTTTTTCGTTGGTTTGAACTCGACGCGTCCCTGCCTATATACCGGACGCAAGGACATACGACGTCCAATCCGCACGGCCGGTCCCGAACCAGCACGTACGTACGCGAGCCGCGTGGACCGTCCTCCTTGCACGTATGGTGGGTTCGTGAAGCCAGCGCGTGAGCTCACCGAGATCATCGCGGGCGCGTGGCTGCAGGCACCAACGCCTGAACGCACCGCACGCTCCCCGCTCCTTGCCGCGGCGGCTCGGCGCCACGATTCAAATTCGCCGCTTGAGTAGGAGTACTCCGTAGAACAGGACAGTACGTGCGACGTGCGGACCGTGACCTCTCTCGTGCACGTGACGAGGATTAGAGTAACAAGCCCTGACCATATGCATGGTCTCCAGAGAGGTCGTGCACTAGGAGTACTCCTAATTTGTTTACGGAGGTGGTGACGCGACGGCTTTCCTAGGGCGCCGCGCGACCTGCAGTGGTAGAACAAGATCCCCCGGCCGGAATCTTTTTAAATTTTGGAGGGAGACACGGGGACAGCACGGCAGAGCGAGAGCACTCTTGCAGTTCAGCTGATGCCGAGAACGTGAAGGGATAAGGAAGGAATCTTCCGCGGCGACGTCAGGTGACGGCACGGTCAGTTTTTATTCCCCGGCCCTGACACCGCACCGCGCTGCCGGGTCGCCTGCGGTCTCGGGCCGGGCGCCCTGGGGTTCAGTTCAAACAGCCCGCAGCCTCAGCCTCTCCCTCTTGACGCGGTGCGCGCCGGTGCCGGCTAGCCCGAGCTCGACTGCCATGTTATTTGTTCCTTGCTCTGTTTGTTACGGACTGAATAATGGTACCGCTCGTACAGTAACCCTCTCTCCGTCGTCATCATTCACGAACGTGGTTAGTGGTCACTAGTATCCGAGTTTGAAACGGTGATCAGAAGGAGCCAAATGTCCAGGAAAACCTCATGTGCCGCAGATCAATCAGTACGCCGACCAGGCAGGTCAGGTACGCAGGTCACCAGTCACCACACCCGGCAGCTCCTGGCAGGCGCAATGAGGAGGGGCGCGTCGCAACGAATCATGAGCCGGGGTGGCCAGGACGCGCCGGCCCTCGCTCCTTGCGCCTACGTGCACGCCGCTCGCCCCCAGCCCTACTACGTACCGCTACCCGGCACAGGCGCCGCTCGCGGCTCCATCCTGTACCGTTCACGAAGCGAGTCTTACCTACAGGTAGTCCTCCAGGTTTCGAATATGGAAGGGGAACTGCATCGTTGGGCCTGAACGCGCGCGTCCCAACAGCTCTGTTGGGAGTGAGCCGACGAGAACGCACGACACGCGTGTGTGCTCGTATCAGTAGCAGTAATTTACTGCAACAGGAATTCGGAAAATTTACTCCGTTGCAAAGGGGCCTAATCATTCCTTCGCGGCTGTATGGTGCGCGTATCAGGAGCGACGACATCCTCAGAAACAATGAAACGAATAGCAGTAGTGGGCCGACAACGCTGAACAAAGCGTTGCGGGAATCGGGCGTACATGGGCTGACCACCGGGCGAGGTTGGGCCGTCGGTGGAACCCACCGTTCTTACGGGCCGAGCGAGCTGGACTGGGAAACAGGAGTGTGCGCGTCATACGGCACTATACACCACGCGACACGATGGATGAATCCATGACACCCCAGAGGCTGCTCCGTGCTCGTTTACAAAAATATGAATGGATGAATAATGGATACTCCTACCCAAAAGGCAAAAGGCAAAAGGCAGTAGGGTGGGTGGCTCTTTCAAGCCGCCGTCCAGTACTAGCAGCCGTCACTGAGACTCTACTGAAACATAAGACGTAAAATATAAGTATTTTTAAAGTTGAATAAAATTAATTTTTTTTTATTTTTACTTAATAATATCTAGCAAATTACATAATTTTTAATGTAAAAATATATTTTTATAAAAATTTATTTTATGATGAATTCAAAAAATATAGTTTTTATATGACAAAACATTATTAGTTATATATTATTAGTGGTTAAAATAATAAAAAATTAATTTTGACTGAATCTAAAAATGTTTATATTTTGAAACGGAGCAAGTAGCACTTTCGTTGTCGTTATTTCTTTTCTTTTATTTTCCCTCTGTCTTTGAGAAAAGAGGTGACGACGACAGGCCGCGAGTGCTCCTGCAACAACTTGAGGCAAAACTTTAGGAGCACTACTACTCCAGACCGGAGGTTCCTGGAGCAGAGCAGCCGGTTATCTCAGTCAGTCCCAAACTTTAGCCGCCGGCCACAGCCCCGTCGTTTTCGCTCCGGCATCCCACGCTCACGTCACGTACAGACGCCTAAAAACAAAGGACGCGTTAAGAGGAGAGTTTGCGGTAAGTTTTTTTTTTACGGTTATTTGCGGTCAAGTTGCAAAACTTTCACGCGGTCCGGTTTGTCACGATTGGATAGGCGCGTCACCACGTCGAAGTGAGGTCAAGTTTTTTTTTTTGACGGAAATTTGCGGTCAAGTTTTTGTTTTGTTTATGGAAGTTGGTAGTCAAGTTTTTCTTTTTTTTAACGGAAGTTTGCGGTCAAGTTTTTTTTTTAACGGAAGTTTGCTGTCAATTTTTTTAACATAAGTTTGCAGTCGAGTTGCGAAACTTTGAAGCGTTCCGGACTAGCACGATCGGATCGGCGCACCGCCACGTCGGAGTGAGATCATGTTCTTTTTTTGGATGGAAGTTTGGCATCATTTTTTTTTGACGGAAGTTTGCGGTCAATTTTTTGTTTTTGATGGAAGTTTGCGGTCAAGTTTTTGTTTTTTTTATGGAAGTTGGTAGTCAAGTTTTTCTTTTTTAACGGAAGTTTGCGGTCAATTTTTTTTTCGGAAGTTTACGATCAATTTTTTTACGGGAGTTTAAGGTCAAGTTTTTTTTTAAACGGAAAGTTTGCGGTCAAGTCGTCAAGTTGGGAAATTTTGAGCGGTCCGGCCTGGCCCCTGGCATGATCGGATCAGATCGGTTCGGGAGGAGGGCGGCGTCGCCACGTCGGAGTGAGGTGTCGGTTGGTCGCCCCAGACGAAATCAGCTGCGCGCTGGTCAAGCACCGACGGCCGGTCTCTTCTCCCCCCCCGCCGCCGCCGGCGAAGCAGCTCATGCGCTCACGGACGAGCGCAAAACTAGCTAAGCTACTAGTCAGAATCAGGATAACAACATTCTAAGGGTTACATAAACATTTTTTCTTCTTTTGTCGCAATCCAAAGGGGACAAAGTTTATTGCCAAATAAAGCAAACTAAATAAAATGCAGTACGCTTTTTAAATACGATGACTAATAAAAATAAAATTAAAATTCCACTGTATTGATATTTTAAATATATAAATACAAACGGTGGAAAAATTGAGCTGCAGTGGTACGTACCGCACCCCAGTCGCGCTGATGGTCAACGGCGAAGCCGCCGTTCACGCGGACCCCGTGGGCAGGGGAGGCGAATTCAAAGCAGCACTCTTGGCGACGGGCGGCTGTCTGTGCTGCCCTCCTCGTCGTCCTCTTCTTCGCCGCCGCCTACCCTTTTCAGGGTCGGTTTAAATTACTAACCTGTAAATTAAATTAGTTAACCGCGTCGTTATTACGGCGACGAGTCCGGCCCCGCCACACCCCTGTCCACCTCGCCGCAACCTGGAACCTCGGCGTCGCTTCGGATTCGGGTGATCCGTCCGCGGCCGCCGCTTCTCGGATCCGAGGAGCGCTTATAAATATACGGTCCAGGTGACCAGGTCACGGCCAGATCCTCAAAATCCTACCAAGCTACCAGTACTCCTCCTCCTATTTGCACACCGATCGATCGTCTCGTCTCCAAGAATAATCGTCGAGGCCAGCTCACCGCGGATCAGAGAGATCACCCGGGCTCTGCTCCTCTCGGCAGTGCCGAAGTTCGGGCTCCGTCGGTGATCGATCGATCGACCGCCGAGTGCTCGAGGGGAAGGAAGCACGATGGTGGCGGGGGACGCGACAGCGGCGTCGGCGGTGGAGCGGGCGGTGTCGGAGCTCCGCGCGGCGTGCGCGACGCCGGCGACGCGGCTGCACGAGGTGGCCGCGGCGATCGAGGCCGAGATGCGGGCCGGGCTCCGCGAGGAGGGCGGCAGCAAGATCAAGATGATCATCTCGTACGTCGACAACCTCCCCACCGGGTAAGCAACCAAACCAAGCTCCGCCGTCGCAGTTGGTAGTATACTACAACTAGCACGAACAGAGCACGGAATCAATTTTTAATGGCATGGAAACGTTCATTTTACTATAGTACACTAGCTTGGATTCGTACAGCTCCTGCTCCGCCGGCTTCGTAAATGTTTCCTTTCGTAGCTCCAGTTCATCCGCTCCGAGTTCATACCCATCATATCACTACGCGGATTTCTAACGCCACGTTTCACACCAATCTGAATCTGCCTTTGCTTACCATAACCAAATTCATCTCAGCATCTAGAGTCCACCCGTCAGATAAACTGATGAAGGGGACTAGGCAGACTTGCTGGCTCATGGACTGTTCTCGTCCTGCTGCCACATGTAGTTAGCTGTACTGCTACATGGCAATGCGCCGCCGGTAACAGCGCTTCGTTGCGAGCTGGATTTGTCTCCGTCCGGAGAGCGTTCTAGTCGCCGTCCGCGTGTTGCCATGGCTTTCTCCTTCTGCACGCGTCCGGCCTCCGCGTTGGCACACGTGACACATGTCCATGTTAGTCTACCGTGGACACCTGTTGGCTTGCACGCACGTGCTGGCTCGCGGCGGCAAGGTGTGCACGTTAGAAGTTTTCGAACGGTTGACGATCGGCGCCGGGGAAGATTAACCAGCCGCTCAGATGGTAACTGAAGGTACTGCAGAATGTGACAATGACATGGTTTAGAGGATTAGTTAACTTACCTGTAGTAGAAAAGTATCGGAGACAGATTGGGTGCAGTGTTGAGGATACACGTTGACCTGCTGGGTTGGTGTTCTTCCTGTCCTGGCTGGCGATCATGTCGATCAGCTGGAAACTTGTTGCATGGTGCAACGGAAGAACAGTCCCAGCTGATTTTTAGCCTATCTGGATTTCTAACACATTGTGTTTCTTGCTCCAGTTAACAAAATTATTTTTTTCCTGACGAACGCTGCTGTATAATTTTCAGAAATTGATCCTCACACACTGCTGTATGATTTTCAGAAATGAGAAGGGCCTCTTCTACGCGCTGGACCTCGGAGGAACCAACTTCCGCGTGCTGCGCGTGCACCTCGCGGGGAAAGAACAGCGCGTGGCGAAGCGCGAGTCCAAGGAGGTCTCCATCCCTCCGCACCTCATGTCCGGCAACGCGGCGGTGCGTGCCGCGCATACTGCTCACCCGTTCCATTCACTGCCCATCCATTCGCTGAGTTCTCTGTTTGTAATAACCTTACACATGTACATGGTGCTGGTGTTCGTCAGGAGCTGTTCAGCTTCATCGCGTCCGCGCTGGCCGACTTCGTCGCGGACGAAGGAGGGCGGCGGACCGGTGCGGCGGACGGGAGGCAGAGGGAGCTCGGGTTCACGTTCTCGTTCCCCGTGAGGCAGTCGTCGATCGCGTCGGGCACCCTGATCAAGTGGACCAAGGCGTTTTCCATCGATGACGCGGTGAGTCCTCCTCCTTGTGTTGCAATGCACCCTGTTTGGTTCTCACTGTCGTGAGAACAACAGCACATCATGATCTCGCGAAAGGATTGAGGTAGTCTGACGCCAAGGTGTTGCTGGATTCTGTTTGTTCAGGTAGGCGAAGACGTCGTCGCCGAACTGCAGACGGCCATGAAGAAGAAAGGCGTGGACATGCGCGTCGCCGCACTGGTTAGTACAGTATACCACTAACTGGTGTTCTCATCTGAAGGGTCAGCACTATCTGCAATCAAACCAGAACCTGACATTACGTTTCCATGGTTTTTCAGATCAACGACACCGTCGGGACACTGGCCGCGGGAAGGTACAACGACGAGGACGTGGTCCTGGGTCTGATACTCGGCACCGGTTCGAACGCTGCGTACGTGGAGGACGCGAGCGCCATACCCAAACTGGAGGGGGTGCCTCCTAAATCTGGAAAGATGGTACTAATGTTTTTCGATGCCTTTTCCCCTGTGTGTGCCTGTGGTTCGAGACACGTTCAACTGACCCCGGTTTCTGTCCGCATTGCAGGTGATCAACACTGAGTGGGGTAACTTCGACTCGCCCTGCCTCCCGGTCACGGAGTATGACCAGGCGTTGGATGAGGAGAGCTTGAACCCGGGAGAGCAGGTGCGTTTGGTTTGTCCAGGAATCTGCACGAGTACTTCATAATCTTCGTTCGTGTTAATTGGCCATCGCTTACACTGTTTTCATAATCTTCGTTCGTGTTAATTGGGCGCTTACACCTTTTTTGTTATTTCAGATCTTCGAGAAGCTGGTATCAGGGATGTATCTCGGCGACATTGTGAGAAGAGTGCTGCTTAAGATCGCCTTGCAGTCCACGCTCTTCGGCAACGTCAGCGACACCAAGCTCACAACTCGCTTCATTCTGGGGACTCCTGACATCTCCGCGATGCACCACGACGAAACGCCTGATCTGAGTGTCGTGGCTGAAAAACTGGCAGACAAACTTGAGGTACATACAGGCTTCACCCATGAGTTCAGTTTCAGCATCAGTTGCGTTTCTTCTATCATAGCCTGATTGAATGACCAATGGCGTGACACGTTCGCTTGCAGGTAAGGGACACGTCCTTGGAGACGAGGAAGATGGTGGTCCAGATCTGCGACATCGTAACCAAGAGGTCTGCAAGGTTGGCCGCGGCAGGGATCGTCGGGATCCTCAGGAAGATCGGGCGGGCGGTCCCGGGCGAGCAGCGGCGGTCGGTTGTCGCCATCGACGGCGGCCTGTTTGAGCACTACGCGGCGTTCAGGCAGTGCCTGGAGAGCACGTTGGTGGAGCTGCTCGGCGAGGAGGCCGCGAGATCGGTGGTGGTCAAGCTCACCAAGGACGGGTCCGGGCTCGGCGCCGCCCTGATTGCTGCTGCACAGTCTCATCACTAGAACAGAACTACTCCCAGTTTGCTCTGGCACTTTCAATGTACTCAAACTGTAAACACTACAGACTGTAGTGAATTGCTGTATGTTCTCACTGTTTGAAAATATTCCGCGTTTTTGAAGGAGCTGTGTTTGATTGATTCTGCCAAACGCCCAACACAAACGAAACGAATTTACCAAACAATTTCAGCAATAGTACATGATTACGTTACTCTAGCGGATGTTGCTGAACCTTCGTCTAAGAGTCATTTTAAAATAGATTAAGTGACGTTTCACCTTTAAAAAATTAGACATGAATTTAATCTCAACTGTTAATTTATATAAGACAGATTTTAAAATAGATTTAAATGAATATGAACTATTTATTTACACGGATCTTAAAGTTTAAATTGTTTTTTTACCTCTTAAAAGGTAAAAGCTTTTTAATATTTATTAATTGTTGAATAATTTAATTTGGAAAGTTATTAGTGATTTTTGGTAGGTGAGAATAATTAGAGACATGTTTGCTTATATAAATCAACGCGTGGGATCAAATCTATGTTTTACCTGAAAGAACCTCACTTGATCTATTCTAAAAGTACCCTTATATAAAAAACAGGCCTCTGATTGCCGTCACATACCAAAACTCACTAATAATTTTCCAAATTGAATTATTCAACAATTAATAATTATTAAACTAGATCAAGTGACATTGTTTCACCTCCTAAAAAGTAAAACATAAATTAAATCTCAGCCAAATCTCAGCCGTTGATTTATACAAGACAGATTTTAAAATAGATCTAAATGAATATAAACCATTCATTTACACGAATCTCGAGGCATAAATTGTTTTTTTACCTCTTAGAAGGTAAAAAACAATTTAAACTTCAAAATCAATATAAATAAATGATTCATATTTATTTAGATC
>BCLF01000016.1:1944745-2011423 GCA_001602275.1 Zoysia japonica
CCCCCCCCCCCCCTTACACGACCCGAATCGATCTCGACCCCCTCCGGAATCCAGCAAACACCGAGGTCTGAGCTAGCGGAGGAGGTACGAACTCGCAGGAGCGTTCGAAAACTAAACGTGCCTGGAAGGAACCCCAGAGATCCCCAAGCCCGCGCGCTGATTCGCGAAGAGAAGAAAACAGGAGAGGGAGGGGGGAGCCACGCAGCGCGCGCACCTGATCTGAGTACGGAGACGGGGGCGAGCAGAGTGGCGACGGCGGCGAGCAGAGTGGCGACGGCGTTGCTTTTCTCCTGGTGCGGTTGAGTTGGGTTTGGATTGGGGAAGAAGAAAGGAAGGGGCGGACCCGGCGTCTTCGTATTGGGCTTTCTTTTTTTTTTTGAAATCTCGTGCTGGGCTTTTGATACTGTGGAGTTTCGGCTTTGGTCGTGGGGGCCCGTTTGTGTTGTTGACACCGAAGAAATATTGAGGCCGTCCATGTTTTTTTAGATACCGGTCCAGTTGTAGTATTGACGTTCACGAACAGCCCCGTCTATGTTCCTTTCTTATTGGGAAAATTGTCTCAATGCTCTTGTTTTTGAACTAAAAGGGTTGCATGCCCTAGAAATCAAAATTCAAAATTACGTCTGCCCCTGTTCCGTCATTCCGTCACATCTGTTAAGTATTTGTTTAAAAAGATAAAAGAAAAAATAGAAAAAGACAAAACTGTCGACGTTCTGACCATCGGCACATTACAAATATACGATTGTGGGGAGGTGTGCCTTCGTATTTGATATGGTCTAGTATAAGGAAGCCTCAAATAGATTTTAACCTGATTCGAGCCACCTCGAGCGGTGTAATACCCTACATCCAGGGAGTAGATTCTCTCTTCGCGAAGTATCCGGAACGGATCGAAAGTGATCGGAGTGTGGATAAGAGGATGCTTGCTAGGAGAGATGCAAGAACCTAGAGCCCTAGTAGTGTTCGTTGTTTTGTTTTTTTCATGTCTTTTGTTCGCATGTATCGCTCTTCGGGCTTTCTTTTATATAGGGGTCCGAAGTTACAAAATAGTGGGTCCTACGCGATACTGTCGCCTCGCCGACAGATGGCCCTTCCGCTGTCGTCGCCATTATTCGCTTTGCCCAGACGCGGAAGTGACTCGACGGGCACTGCAGCATCTGTCCGGTACTGCTGTGTCAGCCACAGTGTCGCCGGGTCTTGTCTAGCGGTCGTCGCAGCCTTCTGCTGGAGTGTCGCCGTGGTGAATCCCGTCCCGTCCTGCCAGGACGGATGACGGTTGCCAGCGAAGTAAATGTGCCGTAACGCGTCACTTACTCCTCAGAGGTCGCTCCTCGATAATCGGCTTTCGAAAGTCAGAGTCTCCGTGCGTCTTAACACGACAAATATTTAACTGTCGTAGGTCGCCGCTTAGAGGTCGGATGGTGCGGTCGCCCGACGACCTGGAATCCGAGGGTTGCGCGTTCGAGCACGGACGTGATCCCGACAAAAAACTACCCTGGCTCTATTGTACTCCTGTACCGTTCTGCTGCCTGATAGTCCTCAGGCACCGCCATTAGGCTATGGAGTGCCGACGGCGACGGCGCGTCGCGGAAGGGACTGGCGGCGGCGGCAGCAGTGGCGCGTCGCGGGAGGAGGGCCGGCGGTGGTATCGTGTCGCGAAAGGGGCCGGCGGCCGCGTCGCGTCGCGCAAGGGTTCAGCAGCGGCGGCGCGTCGTGGACTGCAGCGGCCCCCGACCCAGCCGCCTTGAGCTCTTCGGCGCCGCCGCTTCGTTTAGCCTCACCGTCTTGAGTCCTCGCCGTGTCCGCGGCCGCCTCGCCAGCCTCGTCCCCGATGCAGTCGCTCCGTCTTTGATGGCTGCTATTCCGACGAACCCCGCGCCACGGCTGGCGCCTTGCTCGCCTCGCCTACCTCACCTGCTCGCCGTGCTCAGATTCGAGTGCCCAACAGCGGTCTTATCCACACAACGATTTATTTGGAAGTTGATTTGGTTGAAAACAAACTTCCAGTGGAAGCGTGGTGAAGAGCAGTCCCAGACGGGGCCTAGGCAGTAGCACCGAGCCGAGGACAGCCCTGCACTCCTGTAGGAGGCAACGTCTTCAGTCCGTGTTTGAGTATGGTCTTCAGGGGATTTATTTTTTATTTAAAAATGATGATGCTGTTTTATTATTTTTGGGCACATTAGGTCTATTTTGTTGTACTAAATCATGACTGTTGTCTGCTGTTAAGGGTACAATGGTTATTTTGTTAGATTGTTAACACCGTTAACTACCCGTTAGAAAGCAGAGGCAACTCTATCACCAAAATTCAAAAAACAGAGGCAATGATACAAAATCCAAAAAAAAAAAGAGTAAATTGACTATTGTGAATGAGAGCAGTGGCAGTGATGTTAATGACCCTTTTTTATTTTCTCACGTGCTGGGCTTTCGGGACTGTGGGCTTTAGTTGTGGGAACTTAGCCCTGCCCAATCAATGTTGTTGAAGAAACACGTGACATATGGCTGAGTTGGGTTTGAAAATTTATACACCATCTGTCCTAAATTACAAGTCAGAGTATTCCAGTTTTCTCAAAATCATAAACCATTCTTACTTTTTGATACATCTTTTTATCTCTTGTTAATAATTCTTTAAATTCAAAATAATTTATAAATTGAGACAGAGGGACAACACTCAATAAGACTAGAGATGAAGTACAGTATTACACCAGAACACGTTAATGATGATATAAGCTTATTCGGTTCCATCGCTAGAATTTCCGGTGCGTCTGCCTCTGCGTAGGCGCGTAGCTTCGATTTTCAGTGTCGTCGAAACCTCCGCTGCCCTCTTCCAGCAGAAAAGAGTGTTATCCCTCTAATTTCTACTACTTATAATCAAATTCACATAAAGTGGTAGTACCATTATAAGATTCGCTTTGTTAAGCACATGCCAAATTCACATAAACATTCAGAAATCAGGAGCAATTACCCAAAAAATAAATGCATGTATTCTGCATTGTGTAGAGATGCTCAGCAAGCACCCAGACACACACAGTGCAGGCTGAGTAAAAGCAGCATCACTGATTTTTCATTTGGCACGCGTTCATGCAGCACAAGCCTACACTGTCAAGAAACTCAAGATACTCCTCAGAAGCTTCAGATAAGATGAAATAACCCTGAATACAACCTACTTGCCCTCCTGCCATGCTAAAGATTCATCAGTCACAAAACCAAGCATTACACTACCCTAAAAGACACCAACACCATCTCAGTTCTTCTTGCTAATCCTGCTGGTCGTCGGTAACAGCATGACAACGGAAAAGAAACAGTTTGGCAATTTACACTGGTGGCTCGCACAAAGCCCGCAAAATCTTCAAAGCACGGACGCGCGCGCGCGCCAACCGCTTCAGCGCTCCACGGCAGACCTCACCCTGCTCGCTGCTCTCAGCTGCAAAACAGGATAACAGGGTGCAACGATCAGTCCAAGTACTGAAAATTTTGTTTCGGTAACTACAGAACCAAATTCACTACTCCTCCAGCGTGTAGGTACTGACCGAGGACGCGTTCAGGTCGCAGCTCCTCAGCACGCGCAGCCTCTTGGCGGTGGCGACGAACATGCTGCACCACAAACAAGTTTGGTGAAATTTGTTATCGCGTTTTTTTCAGATAACGTTGAGTTGGTGCAAGGACGAGGAAGGTGGTTTGAATTGAACTCACTCCCAGGGCACGTCCCCGACCAGCATCTGGTCGCCCTCGTCGTCCTCGTAGACCAGGGTGTACTCGCCGTTGCCGTTCAGCGGCCCTGTACTGATCACCTTCTGTTCCCCTCCTGACGTTTGCGCTGATGATTCAGAAACAGAGAAAAAATGTTTAATTGTTGTGTCCAAATGCCTTGCATGCTCAGTAAAGAGTGAGTAATGACGGTTGCGCACGTACCGGAGAGCAGGCCGCGGAAGAGCTGGTCGACGGCGGCGGAGAGCCGGTCGTACCCGCCGTGCGCCGCCAGGTCGACCTTCCGTCCGATCGGGACGCCGTCCATGTTGACCTTCACGAAGAGCCCCTTCTTGCCGTCGCCGGCCTCCGCCTTGGCGCCGGCCGCTGCAGAGTCATGATGGTGCCTGTGGCTTGAAAGGTCGTGGAACTGCTTAGACGACGATGCGCCGAGGTTCCGCCGGAACGAGCGCACGGGTGGCCACCCGACGACCGGAGCAGCTGTCGCCGGCCTGCGGAGGATTCAGTCGGTGATGCGCGTTGAAAGCAACACGAAAACTGAGTGCAATTTTCATCAGGAAGCCAGCTACCTTGGTTTGCAGCCACTGCTCCCCTTGGCTCCAGCAGCAGCGGTAGCAGCAGGCGTCCCCCTTCCCTGCTCCTCCTGATCCAAACCTGAAACCAGAACACAGGCGCCGATCAAACCCAAGCCACGAGGCACAAACTCCTGAACAAGAAACGAAGCGTTCATGGACAGGCGCAGCGCGCACCAGCTGCAGGCTTGCGGGATGGTCCCGAGAAGTAGCCCGGGAGGCCGAGGCTCAGCTCCAGCCCCCTCCCGTCTTCCTCGTCGCCGAAGCCGCCGTTCCAAGCCATCATCACTCCCCAACTCCACTCTCTCTCGCTTTCCCCTCCTCTCCTTGCTCCCTCAAACGGTCAGCACAGCGGAATAGGAGTGGTTCTCTGCAATGCTTTTACACGAAGCAGAGCGGCGCGGGAAGCAGGCGACCGGCCGGGGGGCAGAATATATAGGCAGGCTGGATAGGCGGACGGATGGGTGGGTGCCAGGAAGGGAAGCGAGCGAAGGCTGCGAGGAGGGGAGAGGACGGGAGCACCTAGGTGCTGCGGCCGAGGAGCAGGCAGGTAGGAGTAGCGACCGGAAGGGACAACACGACTAGCTTTGGCTCGTTGAAGGGACAAAGCTTTGAGCAGGAGGGATTCGCGGCAGTGGAGTACAGTGAGAGAACAAAAAGCAGACGACCTTCCGAGTTTTCATCACCTCCCTCTCTCTGCGACTGGACTCGTACGGTACTGAGACTCTGACAGTTTACCGTAGTCTTTCTTTGCAAACCATTTGAACTTGCTCAACAAAGCATATTCTGCAGGTAGAGTATAATTTTAGTCCTATTTGAAACGCAGAAATTTTATATAAATTTTACAAAAATTTTATATAAATCAGTTGAATTTCACAAAAAAATCGCAAAAAAAAAAGAAAAATTCACGTGTTCTAAAAGCTTCAATATATTAGGGTCTTTTTTGTTCCGCTTATAAGCATTTTATCAGTCAAAATAAATGATAATATCGTCAAACAGCTCATTTATTTTCGTTTTTCCTAACCGATTTGAGCTGCGATAAGCGAAAAGTTAAAAGCAACAAAATTTTCAATTAACTTATAATCTAAGTGTGGTGAAGAAAATAGTACCAAACAGAGGCTAGAGTAGAGGAAGGCACAAGAGTGATCCCAGAGAGTCGAAGAGCACACATATTTCTCACAGTAAACATTTTTGCTCGAAGAAGCACAAGTTCTAGAAAAGTGCCAAATCAATTTTACCAAGAATAACTTCACACCCACCATTGTCCATTGCACTCAGATTGGTGTCAAGACGATGCGTTTGAAGGAAATACCAAAGGCGGGGCTCAAACTGCAGCAACCAACAGGGTTTTGAAAACCGGTCTTCAACCGAATTTTGTTTTGGCAAAAAAAACCGACCGGCTACTATATTAAATCTGATTTCTGATCGAAGATCGAACTTAACTCTATACCGAACCAGTTTGATCGAAAATCGGTCAGTTTTCACAGGTTTTTAAAACCCTAGCTACCACCACTATAAAAGTGTATTAATCAACATCAGCACACACAAAGTGCAAAGCATAGAAAGCCGCTAATTTGCCATTTGTGACATTTTGCGGCAAAGATAATGGACGGGCTCACTTTATCACACGAGACTCCGAATGCGACAGATGAGAGGGAGCACGAGACATTAGGAGGAGAAAGCATGGACGGGATAAAGAGATAAGCTCAGCACTAACCCAACCAAAACCCCCTTTGTTTATAGTAGTCTCTCGGCAACCTCAGGGAAAACATGCGTGCATGGCTAGTTGCGAAACTAGATTTATTTAAAAACGACGCTGCACGTTAAGGTGCAGGTTGATGTCAAGCAAATACGGAGTATACTCATAGTAAGAAATTCTCGCTGGTGCTACTGCTAGTCCTCCCGGGACCGATCGAGTTGGCATGCCGCGGTAGTGGAGTGCTTGGGTGTGCGTTGTTGACTTGTGCCGGAAATTAACCGGGCGAGCTGGAGCGGGCGTCATGGGCGGCTGGCTAGATAGGGGATTGCGGTGGTGATCACTGGCAGTGGACACTGAACCGGGACAAGGAGGCATAGGGGAGGCGTGCGGTTTTGTGGAATTGGTTGGCGCATGTGGTGAATTGTACGGGACTGAGCGTGGTGGAAATGTTGTGAAGTCCGGGTTCAGTTGACATAGGGGGAGACAGGGAGGAGGAACCTCATGCACGGAAATGTGAAATGATGCCGTGTCTCGTGCTCCAAATTTCTGTCTCCAAAAGATGGTTTTTGCATCCAAATCTGGCTTTGTATAAAACCTTGTGGATGAAAACGTCCAAACAGATCAGTTTAAATTTTAAAACGACAAAAACTCCATCTCAAAAGGATGGACAGTGCCGCCGCAACTGCTGCTGCTTGCTGGCGGTACTCCACCTCTCTGAGCACGGATCCGATACGATTTGACTTGGTCTTGATCCTGCCCGCTTTTGCAGGAACAACTGTCGCGCGAAAAAGTCCTGGCCGAAATGATTGTTCTGCCGCCCTATTTCTGTTCAGGCGGCGTACACTGCGTAGTAGCCTTGGCGCTTTTGCAGTCTCAGAGGGAGCAAGCAGCCGGCCGCTGTTGGTCGGAGTAGGAGCACAGTATTCTCATCCTTCTGTCAGGTTTGCTTGCGACTCCACAGGTCCAAGGCTTGACCACCTGCTGACCAAATTCGTCCTCACTCTCAGTTCTGCGGTGTGGCAACGCCAGACTCCGGAGGCGAACGGCTTTGCTCGCTTCGGACCGCACGCAAAACAACGAACGGCGCAAGGGAGGATCCGACGGTCAGAGCTGCGTCGTGGCCCTCACAGCTCGCCGGGGCTGTTGGACGCAACGCGCCCGGCTGAGCCAACGGGAGAGCAACACGCGTAGCGCGTCCCCCTCGCCGTCAACGTACTGCGGGAGGGTGCATCGTCGCGCCGTGGCCAAACCTGGCGCCATCGTGCTCGTGCTCGTGCCGCACCCGAATTCCCATCCGCCCAGAGATGAGGCTGAGAGATTGGACGACAGCGACGCCGTTCTCGGCTAGCGAGTTGAGGTTTCATATTAATCGGTTCGGATGAAAAAAAGGTGATGTGTACGTTATATTTGCTCCTTCCGTTCTTTAATAAATGTTGTCATTTATTTTTAAATTTAATTTTAATTATTTATTTTATTTAAAAAATTTACTGAATATATAAAATTTTAAGTTGTCATTTAAATAACTTTAATGATAAATTAAATTGTACAAAAATATATAAAATTTATCAATTTTTTTAAAATAAAATGTATGATTAAAAGTGAATTTAAAAGTCAACAGTAACATTAATTAAAAAAAAAGAGGGAGTGCTTTAGTGTGACACATTTTATGCCTCTTCAGTTGGACATCTAGACGCACCTACATGTTGCAAATTTGGGAGTAAGTGGCAGACATTTTCACCCGGTCACCTGATGAATGCCCCAGCGAGAGTAGTGACAGCCAGTTCGGAAAAGGAACACCGTGTAAGAGTGAGCAAGGGAAAGACTAAGAGCCTGTTCGGTTAGAAGAAATTGAGAAGGATTAGAAGAGAAATGAAGAGGATTAAATTTTGATCTAATTTGTGAGGGCTTGAATCTTTTCCATTCCATGTCAATCTCGGTTCACCCCGGAAATAATCGAATAGAGCTTAAAGAGGATTCTCATAAAGAAACACTTGCAAGTTCTGCAAGGGAATCATATTGAGGGGACGTGATATACCATCAGGGCCGTAGCATATTGGGTCTGTTTGTTTGGGTTTTGCTTTTGTGTTTTTAAAAAAGTTAGTTGGTGACTAGTTGAAAAAGCTAATTGATGAAATTTGAACACCGTTTATAGATGGTATTGTCCCGATCACACCGCTTGAACACTGTTTATAAATGGTATTGTTCTAATCACACCACTCGATTATATTTGTCTACAGGATACTTTAATTTCAAGTATTTTTCTCTAAAACACCGCGAGAAATATTTCAAAAATATTCTGTGGTAAAATGTTCATCCTGCCTTTGGCCTTATCAACGTGTACCACGGCGTTGCGGCCACCCCCTGTGGGGCAGAGTTGATCCACCACGGCCAACACGCGCTTGAGCTCACCGACGTCGCCCTTCGCCACACGCTCGGGCCCACCGAGCTCACCGACGCCGTGGTACACATTGATAAAGGTCAGGGGCATAATCGCCTTTTCACCACAGAATATTTCCGAAATATTTCTTCTGTAGACAAATACTCGAAATCGCGGTGTCCTATAAACAAATATCAATCGAACGGTGTGATTTAGAAATACCACCTATAGACCTACAGGCAAAATTTCCTATATGTTTAGCTTCTCAACACATTAAAAACTAGAAAAGCAGCTTATAATGTGTTTTTTAATTTTTAATTCATTTCAAAAGCTTGCTTTTTAAAAACAAGTTTTTTAGAACTTCATTTGTTTTAGCTTCGGCTAGCCATATGAGAAGCTGAAAAAAAGAGCTTATTTGTGAGCGCCTTTTCATCAGTTTTTTTAGCTCATCAGTTTTTCTTTTTTCCGGTAGGTAGGAGCAGCCACGAGTAAAAAAAAAACGCAGCGGCCCACAACGTGGTGTGCCTAAGTGTGCCTAACCGGTCCATGGGCTAGGCCCTTTTGAATCCGAGTGTTCCCGGACAGTCTTAGCAAAGTTTAAAAGCGAAATGCAAGCCGTGCTAGTAGTAGGGCTCTGGTCTTGGACTGGTGGGCTTCATAGACGAGACCTCAGAAGCTACGGAAGTCGAAGTGTCGAATACTAACACCATACTACGAGATACGGCTCTTCGCTTCTATACATTGGTTTGTCCAAATGGGCATACCGTCGTCGGTTCTAAGTGAAAAGCCAACCGGAATGCTCTCGCCCTCAACGAACGCAGCACAAATGGGTAGCAGGCTAGCAGCATCAGGAGACGAGATGGAGGCGCCACCACCGGGATTCTACCTACCTGTAGGAGCAGCACAGAGTTTTGAGGCTAAACCGCTAAAGTAGAGATTAAAGCCTGTCTTCCTTCTCAATGACTAAAATGACTCATGACCATCGGCGTACTCCAGTAACTAACTGCGACCTCGAAATCGTCGAGAACACACGGAGATCGGATCGAGCACGTGCTCCCGCCCCGAGAAAGAAACGACGTAAACAGGCGAAACGTGCTGGGACCGTCGCCGGTGATCCAAATCTCTGGGCTGATGAAACCTGGCGGCGGCGTCCACCGGAACCGGGCTGGACTCGCCGTGCGCGGATGGTGGCTGCCTGGCTGGTAACCAGCTCGGAAAGCAACGTAACGCCCCGTGAAAAATTTCGGTCGTCGAGGAGAAGCATGTGCCGCTGCTCCGTCGCCTCACGCGCAAGCGCACTGAGGAGCGCTCCGCCGAGGCGAGATAGGCTGGCTCAGAGGCAGCAGTAGCGCGCGGGCTGTGTACTGTGTGCTCTCAGTAAACTTCTTCCATTCTTCGAGCGATCCGCCGGCACAAACGAACGCGTACACCGTTCCACCAGCCAAGCGACGCCGGACCGATGCGCGTCGCCATCCCAAAAGTTGAATGAATCGTGCGGCCCTGGGATCTACAGGTATCCATCTCGGACTCGGATCGGGGGCCGAATTGAAAGCGTGACGCGCCCCCGCCGCGCCGGCGCGCGCCACACGTTCCACCTAGGCTACCGGGCGCGGCCCCGGGGCTTTGCGTTCTGTGGCTGCCACGCTCCCCCGCGTCGGGGGAGCGCGACGGGACGGGTGGATGGATGGCACCAGGCCGCTGGTGCAGGTGGCTGGTCGATTGATTTGATCGCCGCCGACGGCGATTCTACGGGCAGGTAGCCGTGCTGGTCCTCCCGGGGCGAGCGATCTCGTAGGAGCAGTAGTGGCGAGCAACGAGCGAGTTTGATGGTTCAGGCACGCTTTGAAAGGTACGGCGCACTCGGTTGCAATGCTTACAAGCCTTGGATCTAGGTCCATGGTGGAGTACTGGAGTCCTGCTACCTGCCCGGCTGCTCTGCCTCTGCGGAGGCGCATCTCGGACAGGCCGTAACCGGAGCCGCCACCGGTCGCGTCGCACGACTCGCACACGCACCAGCTCCGGCGGACTTGGACCCAACCAAACGGTTCGCCACTGACCACCAGGCGGGTCCAACTGTCGGAGAACCCCACCTGTCACGCCTAAACCGGTGGCCGGCGAATGGTCAGCGTCGTGTGGAGACGAGGCTGGCGGCAGGTGGGGTGGCGACCAACAACCACCTCAACCGCGGCGCGCGAAGCCGCACGCGCTTTCTTTACGTTACGCTTACTTTTTCTCGTCTCCGTTGTGACTGAGGAGAGGACTGGAGCCGTGGAGCGGGAGCATCTACCTTTTCCGTTTTCTCCTTAAACTGTGGCTGGCTGGCTTTGGACCACGGCAAGCTTTGTTGTTGGTGTCTGCTGAGTTGTAGGAGTACGACTACTTGAACGTGTACCGGTGAAACGGGACGACGTCTCATGCTGACTGGTAGTAGCAGCACGAGTGGTAGTAAGGAGAGTAGGTAGGCTTGGTCTTTTCATGAACCCATGCAGCGTGTGACACGGTCCAGGCGAATACAAAAGAAAGAAGACGAGAACGAACGTGCGAAATGTCGCGCGGGTTGACCACGGCCGGACCGTCTGTCTGGATTTCCTTCCAACACGCGCCCTGGGAAGGAAAGCTCTTGATTCTGTCGGAACACGTACTACAGGCTGCGGGAGTCGTAGCGCGACCAACCAACCGCGGACCCGCTGGCCGTTTACTGTTAGCCGCGATTACTACTCCCGTTCCGAGTGCCCGGCGGCCGCCGCACGTTTTGGATCATCGTGACGATTGCTCGGTCTCTCAACTGTGATCTCCGTCTACGTCGACGATGTTCTGTAATCTGCACCGCCAGCATCGAAACACAACCTCTTGCGTATCGCACGTTGACTATGCAGAGGCAGGCTAGCACTATCATCAGTACGCGCTGCATCTCCACGACCTTAGAAGAAGTAGGTTCTTGTTCTGCTTCAGTGCACTACACGGTTGAGGAAGGAGTGATAAGAGAATCCCGATCGGTTTATGACGCTGGACGCAACCGAGCGAACCGTCGCGCTTAATACGCTTTTAATGCCGGCCGGGCGGGGATTGACTAAGCGTACGTTCATCCTGAACCATACGTTCGCGGTTCGCCGGCCTCTCCCCCGTACCCGTAAGGAGCTGGGGCGTTCCCAGCCACACTCGCACCTTCAAACGTCACATTGATTGCAGGAGCTCGATGCTAGTGGACGGACGTGGCAGCGAGTGCTGCGTCGCTGATTTCGTTCCGGCAAAAACGAACGGATCCGTCCCTTAGGTTTCACCGCTTACGTAATCAACAAGCGGCTCGTCCCGGTGCGGTGGCGAATCTGGCGATGGCAACAGCTGACGCTACCACGGTTCCGGGCCTGCCTTCCGGCGGGTGGGGTCTGATCCAGGTGCGGGACGGTAGGCAGGCACGGCGCCTTCGCGGTTTGGCGAAACACGAGTGCAGCACTCTCACCGCCACGGTCTCCGGCCACCGCCTGCCTGCCTACCCGGCCCTGACCCAAACCGACGGCGTTTCCCACCGCCACTTCCTCTCGTCTTTCCTTTCCTTTCTTTCCTTGGGCCCGTCCCTGGGGAGAGGACGCCGCAGCGCTTACTATTCGCGCTCCCGATCTTTCCTCCCTTTCACACGCCGCGTCCCGCGGCCCTCCCTCGCCCTGGTGCTCTTCCGCTTTCCAGCGTTCACCTACCGTTCCCTCCCTCCTTCCCTGCCTGCTGCCCGCCGCGTTGGGTGCTCTATAAATACGCGCGCGGCCGCTGCGTCTCCTCCGCCACCGGTGATCCGTGCATACGTCTTCTGCCTTCCCAAGCACGCAGCCCCCACCCCACCCCCCTGCACCGTCAAATACACCGCTTGCTACGACAGACGCGCCAAGATCGCAGCCTGTCCAATCCGTGGTGGTGTGAGAAGAGAGGAGAGGAGAGGAGGCATGGCGTCTGAGATGGAGATGGCTGGCGGCGGCGTGGAGGACGCGTACGGCGAGGACAGGGCCACCGAGGAGCAGCTCGTCACGCCCTGGGCATTATCCGTCGCCAGGTGAGCTGAGCGAGACGCAGATCAAACAATGCGCGCGTTCGGTCGTCCTCGTCTCTTTTGGTTGATCTCGATGATCTTTCTGTCGAGGAGATCGTTGTCTTTCTTTCCGTCACGAACGAATCGAGTCATCGACGATCCGCTGGTTGTGCAAGACGAGATCGTTCGAGTTTTCAGCCACGAATGATCCCGTCTTCGAGCTTACGTATACTACCGAAACATTCTGTGGAGTCCACCGGAAGGTTGCCTTTTGGCGACTCTCCGGAAAGTTTCCACTCGTCTCCTTCGAATTGCCTTTTAATTTTCTACTCCTGGTATTTACGATTCCGTTACCGACCTTTATGAATCGGAATCGTTCTTGATCCTGAAATTAACTAGAAGACGGTGCTCCACCACGAATTTGAACTCTTTTAATTCGCCAGTCAATCACCAGTACCATTGCACGCCCATTTCTTGAAGCAAGAAGAAACTGAAACAGAGCGTGACGTTTTCTAACCAACAATCTCTTCCTCCTCCTTCTCGACAGCGGCTACACCCTGCTCCGCGACCCGCGCCACAACAAGGGCCTGGCCTTCACGGAGGCGGAGCGCGACGCGCACTACCTGCGCGGGCTGCTCCCGCCGGCCTTCGCGTCGCAGGAGCTGCAGGAGAAGAAGCTCATGCACAACCTGCGGCAGTACACGGTGCCGCTGCACCGGTACATCGCCATGATGGACCTGCAGGAGCGGAACGAGCGGCTCTTCTACAAGCTGCTCATCGACCACGTCGAGGAGCTGCTGCCCGTCGTCTACACGCCCACCGTCGGCGAGGCGTGCCAGAAGTACGGCAGCATCTACAGGCGGCCACAGGGGCTCTACATCAGCCTCAAGGACAAGTAACGATTTTTAGCAAACGATTCTACTTGTATTTCATTCTGCGATTTCATGCTCAATTTGGCTCCGGGTTGGCACTGCTGCTGTTGTTGTCTGACGAACAGGGGCTTACTGTAATTTGTTTCATTTCGTTCAGGGGCAAGATCCTCGAGGTGCTCAAGAACTGGCCGGAGAGGAGCATTCAGGTCATCGTTGTCACTGACGGCGAGCGAATCCTGGGGCTTGGGGATCTTGGTTGCCAGGTACGATCGATCATCCATCCACGGTATACCGATCGGCTATGATGTCCACCAATTTTACTTCCGGTAAAGCAAAATGGTCGCTCATGCTTGTCTTCTGAATGATTTTGTGCGCAGGGCATGGGAATTCCTGTTGGCAAGCTGTCCCTGTACACTGCCCTCGGAGGCGTTCGCCCGTCAGCGGTACGTAACTCTCACAATCACATTTCGTAACTGCCACGAAGAAGAAAAGCAGAATTGGTGGGTTATTTTGCTGATGAAAAATGATTATATCCTGCAGTGCCTTCCCATCACCATCGATGTTGGCACTAACAACGAGACCTTGCTCAACGACGAGTTCTACATTGGTCTCCGGCAAAGACGCGCCACTGGCGAGGTACTGGGACAAATCACACTAGATAATTCTATGCACTGGTTCAGGTGCACTTTTGAATTTACAGCTGCTATCTTTGGACTAATAAACTGAATTGGATGTTTTCATCTGTAACAGGAATATCATGAGCTTCTTGAGGAGTTCATGACCGCTGTTAAGCAGAACTATGGCGAGAAGGTCCTCATCCAGGTATGTCAGGGTGGCAAAAAGCTACTACTTGTGTATGCCATATTCACGAGAGGATAAAAAACTTTAGTAATCTGATGAAATATGTTTCTTCTGTTGCAGTTTGAAGACTTTGCGAACCACAACGCTTTCGACTTGCTTGCCAAGTACAGCAAGAGCCATCTTGTCTTCAACGATGATATTCAGGTACTATTTGATGCATCGTTTTCAACTTTTGTTTACGGTTTACGAGTATCGTGTAGTATTTCAGTTGTTATTTTGTTGCCACTTGTTTTAACACAACCGTTTGAATTTCAGGGCACGGCTTCCGTCGTCCTCGCAGGCCTCTTGGCCGCGCTCAAGGTGGTCGGTGGGTCTCTTGCAGACCACACTTACCTGTTCCTTGGCGCCGGAGAGGTTAGTAGTCTAGCACTTCTGCGTTATCTTTAATTAAGTGCTACTAGTACTAGTAGCACATAGTAGGTATACATTCTGAACACATTTTTCTGATGCATTCGACTCTACTGTATTGTTGGTCCTGCAGGCTGGAACTGGTATTGCCGACCTCATCGCTCTTGAGATGTCGAAAAATACCGAAATGCCGATCGACGAGTGCCGCAAGAAGATCTGGCTCGTGGACTCCAAGGTTTGGAACAACTACGAACAATGTTAATTCAGCAATGATGATTTGGCACATCTTTAAGTTGAGAGAAGATGTTGCTCACTTTGGATTACCATATTGCAGGGTCTGATTGTGGAGTCGAGGAAGGAGTCGCTGCAGCACTTCAAGCAGCCTTGGGCGCACGACCACGAGCCCCTCAGGACCCTGCTGGAGGCCGTAGAGTCCATCAAGCCGACGGTGCTCATCGGCACCTCCGGCGTCGGCCGCACCTTCACCAAGGAAGTCATCGAGGCCATGGCGTCGTTCAACGAGGTGCGTCGATCGATCCCGCCCGGTCTCCCTTTCCCCATCACCTGAATTCACTGCCATCGAATCGAACCTCACGAACTGACGAACATTCTCGCAGAAACCCGTCATCTTCTCGCTGTCGAACCCGACGTCGCACTCCGAGTGCACGGCGGAGGAGGCGTACACCTGGACCCAGGGCCGCGCGGTGTTCGCGAGCGGCAGCCCGTTCGACCCGGTCGAGTACGAGGGCAAGGTGTACGTCCCGGGGCAGTCCAACAACGCCTACATCTTCCCTGGGTTCGGTCTCGGCTTGGTGATCTCCGGCGCCATCCGCGTCCACGACGACATGCTGCTGGCGGCGTCGGAGGCGCTGGCGGAGCAGGTCACCGAGGAGCACTTCGCCAAGGGCCTCATCTTCCCGCCCTTCACCAACATCCGCGGCATCTCCGCGCGCATCGCCGCCAAGGTCGCCGCCAAGGCGTACGAGCTCGGCCTCGCCAGCCGCCTGCCGCGACCCGACGACCTCGTCAAGTACGCCCAGAGCTGCATGTACACGCCCGCGTACCGCAGCTATCGGTGATCGCCCGGATCCGTTCATTTTTTGATGCAGGGTGGCTAGTAATCGAGTGAGTTTATATAATATAAAATAAAGTTTCAGTTGCCACCCCTGCTAGATGAGTGAGTCGTTTATTTGTTTGCATATTTGTGTACTGGTACTAGTATACAACACAGCCACGTTGCTACCATGTTAATTTGTGTATTTTTTGAAGAAATGTTTGCGTATTAAGTTGTTACTGTAGTAGTGATTGAGTTAAAAGAGAGCACCTGATGCATGTGCTTGATTTTCATCGATTATTCTGACCGATTTGTATCAAATTAAAAAGGAATGTAATACTGTAGTTCCATTTGTTTCCTACTACTTTTTGAGCTTATATATCACACTGCATTGTACTCCATAACATTCGACGAGCCACTGTTTTTTCAAAGACTGAAGAAAGCCATTATAAATTCTAAATGTGGCCATGTACTATAAAATCGCTTCGAAACTATCCAACGGATTATCTAAATGGTTTTTAATACTTTGAAGAGTTGTTTCTGCTAAATTAGTTATACTAGCACAAGAGTACTTGCAAGTACCATATATGTATGGAGCGGTGTGTTTGCTTTGCATCTCCATGTATTATAATCATGATTGACAAAATCATCAAATCTATTGGTTTTCGTGGTTCAGCTAAACTGGCTAGTTTCTTTGGCTCAATGGTTTTCAGAGAAAAAAATAAAAAAATTTGAAAACTCAAAAATCAGTTGGTAAACCAGTTAACTGAGCTTACATTGTTCGATTTCACAATTACTTCTACTAAATCAGAAACTACTATGTAATTTGGACAAAGCAGTAAACTGTAGCATTTCTTTTGATTTTTGAATTTTCGTATCAAACCGACCAATTTTAACAGTTTTCATTAAACCTGCTAGGAACCGTTTTCTCAGTTTAATCTGTAAGGTTAAACCCGAATGTAATTTGGTATACGGATATGTGACAAAATTCAGGACTGTCCATCTGCATTCAACTTCATACATACTCCCTCCTTCTAAAATATAAGCATTTTTAAGTTTGAATAAGGTCAAAATATTTTTAACTTTTACTAATAATATCTATAAAATCACATAATTTTTTTATATAAAAATATAATTTTTATAAAAGTTTATTTAATGATGAATTCAAAAAAATTATAATGGTATGAATCTAATTTGCCCTAGAAACAAAGTACAGCTACGCAGAGAACGAGCGTTAGCTCGGTTGGCCAGCAGCTCTGGTACGAGTGCGATTGTTCTCTTTTTAATAAATTTCAGGTACGACGCTTGATTTTTAGAAAAATGTGATCTTGTTACTGGGTATAGTTGCTAGAATTGTACACAGAGTGTGTAAGTGTGCGTTGTGATGTAAGTGTGTGAGTGCGTAAAGAACAGATATTACAGCTGTGGTAGTTTGATGTAGTTTGGCATTTCAAAGAATACTCATCAGGATGGAGGGTGCAGTTTATCTTGCTTTTCTTGTTCCTAGAAACCCCACATTATTCATATTTTGCTTTGCTCTTTACAGTTATTAATGGTGGGCTTTCTTTCAATACCTTAGTATAGTAATTTTGGTTCTTCAACCTCTTTCTTCTGTACTTGTCGGAGCAGCATACGCCCAGCCATTTTTTTGGCGACCCACTTATTCAAATCATTTGCCAACCTTGCATCCTCTGAAAATATGGGAGCTGACTCACTAAATAACTGTTCACTTACATCTGGAGCCGGATAAAGAATCTGAATTTTGGTAGCCTTCATCAAGGTGGCTCTTGCTAGAGATGAATACAGATATATTCTTTGGCAGCCCAACTGTCGCATCTCTACCCTATATATGTGGTTACTCTACTAAGAGTCTGTTTAGCATGGTTCATGCCGATACATCCTTATGCTACTACTATCATAAGCTTATACAAACAGTGTTTTTAATGCTTTTACAGTAGCATAAATGAAAAAAACTTTTAAAATGTGGCTTGTCCAGCTTTAAAAAAAATAGCTTATATGATTAGTACCATGACAAACAGGCGTCTGTCCACGGAATGCTGCAAATAGGAATAGAAAAAGAAGCATCGACAATGAAAACCTAAACACCTATGACCGCAGAAGAGGAATTTAGGACCTTAGGTGGCGATTTAATGTGCCAAAGCAAAGTTCCGTCATCTGTGTTGGTGAGGACTGTTCAGGTTCAAAGGGGCCATATTTATTCTCTCTCCTTTCCGGCATCTTGGGGCATCCAGCATAATACAATCTGCGTTTCATGTCATCCCAGCAGCAACCCACTGGACTGTAATGCCATTGGTGCAATTTGAACGGCAATGTAATAGGCCTATTGCCATGACTTCCATGTTAGCCTATGAAGAGTTAGTTTATTCACCTGATTTTTATTGTTATGACTTATAGTTTATTCACATGGTTTTTATTGTTATGTCTTATGGTTTATTCAGTTTTTATTGTTATGTCCTAGGCATATGTGTCGACTATCTTTTTACCTGCCAAAAGGCACAGATTTTGTGTTATCTATAACATGCCATCTTTCTATTATGTCCCATATAGCCATTTTGTGCATCAGGAAAATGATTATAGACCATCGCAAGTAAATGAATTAAAAAAAACTCGAGCTAATTAAATGCTGCTACAAGCACAAATTAGGTTTAGAAACATATGCTGGGTATTCTTCCTCAAACATTGCATTCACTTCGCTTTTAAATTATTGGTAATGGTCAGTAGAAATTTGCATTACCAACATTAACAATTTAACACAGGAGGAAATTATTGAGTAGAATGACACTGAGCATTTGCTGTCCTGCGTGTCTCTGGTGACATTTAAACTAAGTCTCCTCTCTTAAACCTTAGCTAAGCATGGCTGTTCCTGCGCTCTACATGCTACTCCCTCCGTCCCCGATTACTTGTCATTTTAGAGTTCACAAGTTTTCCTCTTTTACTTATCATTTTCGCTTTCCAATACACTTTTCTCTGTTCCCAATACATTTTATCTCTATCTCTCTCTTTCTCATTTTCAACGCATTCCACCTTTCTCGCTATTCTTAATCCTCGTGCCCACATCTAAAACGACAAATAAATGGGGACGAAGGGAGTACATGTTAATGCATCTTGATTTTGCAGTGCAGTTCAATAATAGATGGTATACTGGGCGGCAATGAACAGTGTCCAACTGTACACCATGACTTATCAGCAATTCTTGGTCAGGTAGAAGCCATCATCATGACTTCTTTTGGGAATGCTATTTACATGGTGTGTTTCTGAGGTCACTAACTAAACCTTCCTCTAGATGACCATTTGATTGGAGTCTGAATGTGACAAATTAGTACAATAACTTATCCTGTCTCCAAACGATTTGATTTACTGAATGCAAATGGTTTAGTTTCACTGTTTTGAGTGTATATATATATATATATATATATATAAGTTTATTTTCTAATTTTTTCAGTGAAAGGGGAAACGGCACACCACTTTTGTTTAAGATGCAATTCTTGGGTTTGAGCCTGGGTGAATGAGGCCACAACCAGAAGTCCTACCACCAAGTCTGAGCTACCACTCATTTTGTTGAATAACGTGATTATCGACTTGTAGGAATTCATATTACATGTCTACTTGCGATTCTTAGAAGACCAAAGGTTGGAACTTTTCAATTTTTGTTTCTATTCTAATGAGAAACATCCAAATTTACTGGAGTCCTGGTCTAGTGGGTTTGAACATCTATGTATATTGGACTGGTGGGATCCAAACCTTATGTGTACTTTTTCGGCATTGTAGACGTAGGCTTGCATAAGCAGATGAGTTCTTAAAATTTCCCATTTCTATGTATTAGCTTGCTACCATTTCTTGCATTGCCACTTCAAACTAATTTTTATGGTGCGGGATCCTATCCTGCAGGATATAAATATGAAATCTGTTCCAGAATCAATTCTCTCTTTATATGGAAAAGCTTTTATGCATCTTGTTTCTTTTTTTATGTGTCATTGCCGATAAATATGTTTCAATATATGCATTGCTAGGTGCACCAGTAGAAAAGCAGTGCAACAGTTCTTGTTACTTTCAAGTCAGTGATGTGTTAGCTCCACTCCCTCAGTTTGTGATCGGATTTGTTCTCTTTGGCTAATGTTTTTTATGCTTCTTGTTGTAATGATTCGCCAAGATAAGAAATTACTAACCATTTACAGCCAACAGCTGTCATTTAAACATCATGTTCCTGATTCAGATTCTCTTGTCACTATCCATTAGAGATACAAGATGTCACTATCACTGCTACAATGATGCATATTATTCCTCTTCATTTTCAGCATTTATCTAAAGTTGTTGATGGGACCAAACAAAATAGGATGTGTAGCTATTACTGAAAGCAATGGAAGTAGCTTGTAGAAAAATTATCCATTTTTTGCGGAATAAAGCGAGAATTTTATGCACCATGCACCTTCCTTTTTATCACTCAGTTCATTTGGTTTCATTGTGAGAGCATGGTGATGCCACTAGATTTCTTCTTCCTTTTTTGGAGATTTAGTTCTGAACGTAATTAGTGCTTATACCCCTCAAATAGGTCTGGATGAGAGTGTCAAGAAGCAATTTTCGGAGGATTTAGATGCGATGGTCAGCAGTGTGCCTATCGCTGAGAGGCTCTTTATAGGAGGAGACCTAAATGGGCACATTGACTCTTCTAGCGTAGGCTTTGAGAGGGTGCATGGTGGTTTCGGCTACGGGAGTAGGAATCAAGAAGGGGAGGGGGTTTTGGAATTTGTCTTGGCCTACGATTTATTTGTTGCGAACTACTATTTTAGAAAGAGAGCCTCTCATTTAATAACTTTTCAGAGTGGTCTTCACTGTAGTCAGATTGATTTTATCTTAGTAAGAAGGAAAGATAGACATGCTTGCTTAGACTGTAAGGTGATACTAGGAGAATGTGTGGTACCTCAGCATAGGCTTGTGGTTGCGGACTTTCGCTTTCAGTTGCGCTCTCTACGGAGGAAGCAAATCAAGGTGAAAATGACAAAGTGGTGGAAACTTAAGAAAGATGCAGCACATACTTTCAAAAAAAGGGTTATCAAAGAGGCACTTTGGCAGGTAGAAGATGATGTAAATGTTATATGATTGAAGATGGCCGTTTGCATTAGAAAAATAGCCTCAGTGAAGCTTGGTGTGACTAGAGGAGCCAGACGTGAAGCCAAAGACACATAGTGGTGGAACGAGAATGTCCAGAAGGCTATCAAAGGGAAGAAAGAGTGCTTTAAGCGAGTACACCTTGATAGGAGCGTGGTCAACATAGAGCAATATAAAATAGCAAAAAGATCGCAAAGCGAGCGGAGAGTGAGGCAAGAGGTCGGATGTTTGATGCTTTGTACCATCGACTAGACTCGAAAGAAGGGGAAAAAGACATCTATAATATAGCCAAAAGCTGAGAGAGGAAAACTAAACCTCACCCAAGTTAAATGCATTAAGGATGAAGCAGAGCGTCTATTAGTAAATGATAAAGAGATCAAAGATAGATGAAGGGAGTATTTCACTAAACTCTTGAAGGAAGATAGTGGGAGCTCATCCATTGAGTTGGATATCTCTTTCGATGACCTAAATAGACACTTTGTGTGAAGGATTCAGGAATCCGAGTTAAAGGAGGCCTTGAAAAGGATGAAAGGAGGTAAGACGTTGGGTCCGGATAGCATTCCCATTGAAGTGTGAAGATGTCTTAGGGGATGTAGCAATAGTTTGATTCACCAAGTTATTCAATCTCATCTTTCGATCAAACAAGATGCCTAACGAGTAGAGGCGAAGTACTTTAGTACCGATCTTTAAGAACAAGGGAGATGTGCAAAGTTGTACTAACTATCGAGGGATCAAGTTAATGAGTCACACAATAAAGCTATGGGAGAGAGTTATTGAGCACCGTCTGCGGGGATCAACGAGAGTCACCCAAAACCAATTTGGTTTCATGCTCGAAAGATTCACTATGGAGGCAATTTTCTTAATAAAGCAACTGAAAGAGAGATACAGAGAACAAAAGAAAGATCTGCATATAGTCTTCATTGACCTAGAACAGGCTTATGATAAAGTGTCTAGGAACGTTATATGGTGGGCATTGAAAAGGCACAAAGTCTCAACAAAGTACATTAACCTCGTTAAAGATATGTACAAGGATATGGTGACAAGTGTCCGAACAAGTGATGGAGACACCGATGAGTTTTCAATTAATATAGGACTGCACCAGGGGTCGGCTCTGAGCCTTTATCTTTTTACTTCGGTGATGGATGAGATCACACAAGACTTACATGGGGACATTCTTTAGTGTATGCTCTTTACGGATGATGTGGTGCTAGTAGATGAGAGCAGGATAGGGGTGAACCAGAAGTTAGAATCATGAAGACATGCTTTGGAGTCAAAGGGTTTTTAGACTTAGTAGGTCTAAAACAGAGTATACGAGGTGTGATTTCAGTGCTACCGCAGTCGAGGAGGGAGATGTTAGACTTGATGGCCAGGTTGTACCCAAGAAGGACACTTTCCGTTATTTGGGTTCAATGTTGCAAAAAGATGAGGATATTGATGAGGATGTAAGTCATAGAATTAAAGCTGGATGTTTGAAATGGCGTCAAGCTTCTGGAGTACTATGTGATAGTAGGTTGCCTAAAAAACTCAAGGATAAATTCTATAGGACTGTAATTCGTCATGCCATACTTTATGGAGCAGAATGTTGGCCTACGAAAAGGCGACATGTCCAACAACTACACGTAGCCGAAATGCTTATGTTGAGATGGATGTGTGGCCAAACAGTGTGAAGAGAGGTAGAGGTAGACCAAACTTGACTTGGAAAGATTGGGAAGAGTCTGTGAAGAGAGATCGGAAGGATTGGGATATCGTCAAGGAGTTAGCTTTGGATAGGAGTTCGTGGAGGCTAGCAATTCACGTGCCTGAACCTTAACTGCCGGTTGTTGCTTCTTTTTAGTCGTCTCTCTAGCCTACCCCAACTTGCTTGGACTAAAGGCTTTGTTGTTGTTGTTGTTGTTGTTATTGTTGTTGTTGTTATTGTTGTTGTTGTTGTAGGATGCCTACTTTAGCTATCTGATGGCTGCATGTCACACCAAATCTTTGTTTTCTTTTTTGTTAGCCATTTTTTTCGGAACAATTTTTCAGGGTACGTAAGATGTGGTGAAAAGGAGCAGATCGTTGGGCTCCTTTGGTCCACTAGATGGCAGATCTGTCTGAGCTGTTCACCTTTTGTGATCTATTCTTGTAGCATCCTTTCCTTGCATTTAGGTGCCTCAAAATGTTTTAATGATCCACAAAGATGATATCTGGAACTAACTGAACAATATTGATATTATGTACATATTGCATGTTTGAATTATTTGAATTTTAAACCAGAGGAAGTAGTTGGTATATGTGCTTTTATTTGTTTTAACATTATAGGTTTGTGCCAAGATTAGGTCCCCACTATTCGTCTGTTCCTACCTTTTAGGGAAGCGAAGCTATCAGTTAATTGGTGCCTTTAAAAAAAGATTTTCCAATAGTTTTTTACGGTCTTTTTTTAGAAAAATATCTCTTTCTGTGCCTCCTATAAGTTCATTCGTGATGCTTCGATGTTGTAGCTATATATCTGGAGGACATTGCAATATTTCTCGAACACGAAAGAGAATTGTGAGGACATTGCAATATTTTCGCTCCACACTCGCTGCCCATGCAAGTTTGTTATGCATAGGCCCCATTTGGCATTGTGCTTGCTTTTTAAATCTATTATTATTTCTTTTTTTGGGTGGGGATGTTGGCTGGAAGCATCTTTTCTGAACCTATAACAGTGAAAATCACACTAGAAATGGCAAAGATTTCTCTAACTATATTTCACAGCATAACGCAGCACAGAACAACAAGCCTTAGAAGACTTATCTGTGTTAGTGCTATGATATTTATGATTCTGAATTTTTCCTTGAGAAGGATACTGTTGTCCCTGTGTTAAAAGGTCCTTTTAAGGAGAACCATATTTTGCTTGCACACCCAATAGGATTCTAATGTTTGCTAAGAGATACATTTCAACTTTGTTCCTTTGACAATGACTTGGTTGTAACTGTTTGTAGAGGTGCTCACTTAATCAGGCAACGTCATCATCTGCACAAAATGGCATTCAGCCTCCATCATTAATGCAAAGTAATCATCTAATTCTCTGGAGGCAGTTTACTTATTTTTAATAATAAGATATCTACTTTTCCAGATTAAATGGATTTTCTTATGTTAAATAGTTAAATCCTCTTGAAATTTCAACGATTGATATCGTATTATAGAGACTAAAATTATTTCTGTAACTAATTTATTTTATAATATATCTTGTAAAGTTAGGATTTATAGATTTATTAAATGTATCAGCCATACATTAAATGGTCATCCCCCACTATTAACTTCTTTGTGGCTCTCTGAATTGCCTCACTATATGTAAATGGTACATATTGCAGTGGTATATTTTATATGTTTCGAAGTATGGAATTTTTATCAATTAAGTTTTATGTTAGCTTCTTCAGGAACAAGCCCTGTGATGCTACAGTTCTACAAATTCTGTTGTACATTGTCCTATTATAGATCTTTCTTGCTATCTATATTCTAAACCACCGAACCTTGTCAAATAGACACCAACATGGAGCAACTTGTGGCATTTATTATTGGGTTATTTTAGCAATTTCATAAAAAAAGAACAGTACTTTGTCCTTTTTATTATTCTTTATTCACAAGACATTATCAATGCAGAATAAAGATTTTTGCATGTTACCAAAAAATTCCCTATTTCCCTCTATATATACACTGTCTTTCATTCACGGTTCATTGCTCCCAGCTCAGTTCTCTTTGCCTGCTTGGTACTGATCTCCAAGTAGCTAAATATGGAGTACTCAAACTTGCACCGCCAGGTTATCTCCATGAAGAAAAGTCTTTTTGATCAGGTTTTGCCTTTTCCAGTTATCTGTTTGAAATCTTGGATTGTAATAACTGTATCCCCACATGTATCACATTTTTCACCATTTCGTTGAAAGTTTCTTCCAGGCCGACAAAATTTTTGCCATATAATTACATGAGTGATAAATTGTTTATTCAAACTTTTTATTCTGATAGGAAAATGATTTGAGAAAACTCCTCCCCTAAGAGAAAGCTAAATAATTACAAAGTTATCACATAAGTATATCAACAGTAGAGTGTTTTACCTGGTCTTCCGGTGAATCATTAGCTTATATTTCAGAATTTGCCTTCACTTGGACTGTATAAATTTTTTAATCAGATATATTTATCTGGTACAATGGGACAATGACCAGACCACATGGTATGTTCTTACCATCTAAAACTGTTTCTTTGTTTCTGCTATAAACCTACATTAGTTACACAGATGCATTGTAATACTAACAAGTTACACAAGTAAGGAACGATGTGTTTGGCCAGCCAAATGGGGAAAAATATGATTTATTTCCTATTCTTCATATCTCTGAGAATATAGAAAAAGTAGGGACGTTGTTTCCAAACTTTACAGAGTCATCATAAGTTAGGATCATTTTGATAATACATCAGTATCTCATAGGCTAGGATGCCCTTCTACCTAGCTAGGTTGAGGCCTAAAACCCTTGCTGAAACTTTACATGCTGTCTTTATCTCGAGAGGACAGAAAGTTCTCTTCTGTGGTGGATTTCAGGATCAGGATCTTCCATACGTAAGAGTGGCTGGAGTTCTAACTCTCAAAAAATGATACATGTCTCAATGATTCTAAAATAATTGTCAATATGTGGTATATATTAATGATTTCCTTTATTAAAATTAGGTGGTTAGTTGTACATGCGTTAGAAAAGAAAAGATACATATAAGTTGCAAAGGTTAATGGCCATGTCTGTTTTCAAATTTAGTTTTGCTCTCTGCATTGCTAACTTGAGTGGTATATGTTAAATAGTTCCAAGTTTTACCTTGCATATTTCATAATTATGAATGATTTAGAATAGCAAAAAATGGAAGATATGCTTATTTTGTATTTTTGGTTCACGGAAGTCCTTCATAATGTTAGATTGAAATGGGAGCGCTTCTCTTAAGAGCAGTGATCTTTTTGCTCGGACTTCATTATGTTTTGGCAATTTGCCCTCTCACTACCTCATGACATTCCTGCAGGGATACCTTGATGAACAGTTCAATCAGCTGGAAGAACTGCAGGATGAAACAAGCCCCAATTTTGTGGAGGAAGTGGTGGTTTTGTTCTTCAAAGATTCATCAAGATTGTTAATAAACACAGAGCAAACACTGTGAGTATTACTTTTGAACCATACCATGAATGAATAACTTGGACTTTCTGGTAGAAGGCATGCACATGGATTTTAAAACCTAACATCTAGTGCAGAAATAGCCTTATTAAATGCATTTGCTTTGTGATTCCCTGTATTGCAGTGATAAATACCCTCAGGATTTGTACCGGTTGGATTCTCTGGTGCACACGCTTAAAGGCAGGGGAACAAGGTAACTGCTGGCGACTTTGTACAGGAAACATGTTGCAATAATACCTTTTGTGTCCCATCAGTACGGAATCTTCTTGTAACCTATTTCAGACAAGCTTTTAGAGTGCTTACTGATACAAAATATTATTAGCAAAATAGGTATGGTTCAAATTCTCTAAGGCCACTCTTTTGTTTGGTGCAGCATTGGTGCAATGAGGATGCAGAATGAGTGCTCAGTGTTAAAAGCGCACTGCAATAACAAGAATCTGGAAGGGTACGCTTTGCACCGCTTCCTCTATTACCGCATCTACCTGGATAAGCTCAATTTACTTTCCCATGTTTACTCAGATGCCGCATGTCGCTCCAGAAGATGAAGAGGGAGCATGCCACTCTGAAGCAGAAGCTGGAGACATATTGTCAGGTACACCTGCCACTGTAGAATGTCGAGACCCTTGTGCTATTTACTCTAACCACAACGTTACAGCATGGATAATGACCTGTTCTCACCTAGTATTCACTATGTGCTGAGGATACAGTTGATGAGGCAAATCGGTCCCCGCGAACGTGCAGTGAACTCAAGGAAGTAGGAAGAATACTGTGGAATGTGGTTCCAAGGGAAACAAAGGTGGACGGTCCCTGCTTCACTGGAAGAGTTATGATCCTGAAGTTTTGTTCTATTAATGGTCCCCTCTTTCTGTTCATGAGAGGTGTATCTGTAGTTTCTATATTGTGTGAAGTTATGTTCACTTTGTACGCTTTTTCCCCCGTTCGCTTTGGCAGTGTCTCTGAAGAAGTGTACTAAAAATGTTTCAGTGCTAGTAATATATAATGGTCTTACTTTCCATACTATATATCGACCGTTTCTACAAATTCACTAGTGATTTCCCAAAAAATAAAAAAAGAAAAAATTGACTAGTGATGTAGAGCTGAGACCACTGATGAAAACAGGTTGACTAATGATGTGCCTGTGGCTCTTAGCCATTTTTGTTGAATCCTGCATACAACTGCTACTCTAGTGCTTGCCATGGAGTCTCAGCTGTAGGCGTCTTCCGTTGCGGGCTTTGCAAGCTTCCTTCGATTATGGGAATAAAGTGCAGTTGAACATCGTGTGCCAAAGATTCAGAACAAAATGCTGAATGTTTGCCACCAAATTGTGGCGTTTTATAGGACATGACACTGAATAATTACAAAATCCCAGACCGGACAAGTTGTTATTATAATAAATGTTAGTAAACTACACAATTCTATTATACTACTGTACAGGTCGTACATTTCACCGAGAAGAAAGTCTTGATCACCGTACTCCAGTTAACATGTTCTATATAATTCTCCCATCAGGAACTGGCACAAATATACATCCAGGCAGGCGGGTTGATGGCAGAGGACTCCTAAGCTATTTGTGTATGTGTATTAGTGACGGAAGGAAGATGACCTTCTTGATGACATGGAACCTGACCTTGATGTAATCAGTGCATCTGCAAATTTATGGATCTCGGCATCCTCAGGTATGGACCGGGCACTGTCGGTACGAGCTCTGTGACCAAATCCATTTGTCCTCTCCTCTCTGAATGATACACTCTTCACCCCCGAGTGACATCTTCTTTCATCTCCACCTTCTGAGCTGTGAGGACTAGATTTTTCACTGCCCAAAGAATGCATATACAAGCTGTGATCACCGTAGTGTCGACTACTAGGTATGTTTGGTTCTGCCATGAATGAAGAATAGCTATCGTGTGAATCTCTTCCAGTGAAGTCGTCGAAGGAGCAGCTTGAAATAGACACTTTCCTCTCTAGAGTAGAATCAGCACGCTCCTCTCTCTTTCCCAACACCAGTTTCCGAAGCTTAGAAAAGAACTTTTTCTTCTTTAGGGGTTTCTGCTTTGTCATTGAAGGGATATCAACTGATGCCTCATCAGGATCACCTGATGATACACGCGAGGATGAGCACTCTGAACCAAACTCAATATGGCCTGAGTAACTCTCCTCCGCACCAGCATTGGCATACTCCATTATCAGTTGCTTGGCCTTCTGTTCAGACTTGGGGCTCAGGGTCTTGCTCAGATCCCGAGCAACAGCTTTCCCAGAAGGAGCATCCTTGTTTCTCAGCTCATACCGCAGACAAGCATTTATCCATTTCAGATACACCAGTTCTTCAACATCCGCAAACCTGTCACTTTGCAGCTGTTCAGCTTCTTTAGCCAACTTCTCATTTTCTTTCCTCAGCCGATCAGCCTCTTCTAATGCTTTTACCTGCAACAAATTGCGTTGTTTAATTTCTGGTATAACAAGAAAAGGATATTGAAACATTTTTTGAAATAAAATTATATGATTTGCAAATATATATATATAATGAACTCCATGTATTGCTGTGGAATGACCTTAAACTGATGTTTAAAATTAATTTAATAATTCCCATCTACAATACAATCCAAGAACAGTAAAGAATCACCTCCATGCTATGTTTGGGCTTGGGTACAGGGGGTAGGCGTGTAAGCTCCAGTCTTCTAGTAAGATGTGCATTCTCCTGCTGCAGCCTTGAATTCACAGCTCTAAGCTCCACTGCCTCCACTTCCAGCTCTTCTAACCTCTTTAATTTCTTCTCAACCTCAGTATTATCATTCCTCTCGTTAGTCTCTTTATGCTGCAGTGAACCAACCATCTTCTGAAGGAAAGTGATTTTATCCTTTGCCTCTTCTGCATCTGATGCCAACTTCTCCTTCAGCTGCTTGCACTTGGCTCTTGTAGCCTCAAGCTCAGAGAGTACCTTTGTGTTTTCAGACAACTGTTTGTGCAGCCTCTGATTTTCAGACTGCAAAGATTCGATCTTCAACGAATATAGCTTTGATTCGACATTGTTAATCTTCAGCTGATTCTCAAGCTCCTTCACGGCGGCGTCTCGCTCCCGAGAATCGTAACACTCCTGAAGCTGTCGCTCCAGTGTCTTCTCCCTTTCTTGCAGTGATCTCACCAAATCTCTAAGCTTGTGAATTTCATGGTCATTAGATGCATCTTCCCTTACTCTTGGTGCATGTGTGGTTGGAATGTTGACTCTAAGCTTGTGAAATTCATGGTCATTAGATGCATCTTTGCTTACTCTTGGTGCAGGTGTGGTTGGAATGTTGACACTGTCTCGGTTAAATTCTTTGAGAACTATTTCATTGAACTCTGGAAGGAGGTATCCTTCATCATCATCGTCAAGGTTTCTGCATTTCGGGGCCAGCGGCGTCAAGGCTGTGGTAGTAGTGGTCGTAGTGGTAATGGTCGTATGAACAGAGTTTCCACTGATGATCTTTGCACGGGTGTCCTCCTTGAAAATAAAAAAACAAAGCTCACATGTCAAAAGGGCAATTGCTCCTTCATAGCTTTTAAACAAAAAAAAAGTCCCTATCTTTCAATTCAATAGGAAAAACATGCAAGATAAAACATGAGCATCGATAAAACATGAACTCAATTAAGATGATAACTCTATAATGGGGATAAGCTAAAGATAAATGGATCAGTCAGGGAGAAAGATGTCGCAGTTTGTTGAAACAACATTCGTGCATAAAAATATTATTAAATGAAAAAAAATCGAACCTTGTTAAAAAAAACTATTTCAAAGGTATTATATCATTTATCAGTATAGAAAAGGATTTAAATCCCTCAAAAGAATATGGAAACATCTTCCATCTTCCTAAAAGCAACGTCAAGACATCACTAACCAAAAGCAGTACATGAACATAAAAAATTGCAACTTCAGAATAATTACTTAAAACTACGAAATTAAATAAAATTTTGCAGTACCAAATCCTTACGTTCTTTAGGATCCTCAGCCCCTCCTTGAGGCCTCTACCGCCCTTCATGCCACCAGCATCCTCCGATTCTGCAATCAACACAGACAAAGCATCACCAATTCCATCACCATCCACAGCACAAAGCAGAATTGGTAATTATCTCTATGTTTTTTTTCCCTCTCTGTTTCTCGAGAATTTGACGCACCGTCGTCGTCGTCGGAGGTTTTAGTCCGCTCATGGTCGGTACCTGGCGGGGAAGGAGGCGGCAGGAGCGGCCGTTGCTGCCGCGAGAAGAATAGTCCGGCGGCGGAGAGGGTGACCGCGACGCCTACCCTTAAGAAAAGAAGGGACAAGTCCTTGCCAGGCTCCTCCCCGCTCCTCGGCCCACCGCAATTCCCTCCGCCGCCCCTTCCGCTGCCGCAATCTCCGGCCGTGGGCATCTCCTCCCAGCTACCACCTTCCAAGAATATCTGAACCCTCCGCATGCAGACGGCGGCAGCGAGGGGAGCCCAATCGACAGCCAAGAAGGCGGTCAAAAGACTCAAAATACAACCATGCGGCCACAAAAAGACCAGCCTTTTGCGGCTCAAGCACCGGAGTCCTGATCAAATATGTCTTTTTTTTAAAAAAAAAAGCTCCAGGCGCCAAGTCTGTGGAGAAAAGAATCTGTTCTTGGGAGCTGAAGATGAAACTGTTTGCAGAATGCCAGGAATCGCATCAAGAAACGCGAGCTCTGGCCCCTGCAAATCGCCGGCTACGTATCTTCATGCTGCCGAATCGAACAGACCGGCCGAAAGGGAGCAGCTTCCCCGCCCAGCCTAACACCAAGCAATCGAACTTCGCCTCTCAGCTCGGATTGCAAAATTATCCGCGGATAATCTTCAGTCTAGCTAAAATTAGGCTGACGTACTCCAAAAGTCCGAATTCAGCTAAGAGCCAACAAAAGAAGGTCGAGAGAGAGAGAGAGAGAGAGAGAGAGAGGACGAACAGTAGCGCAGAAGCAAGAGAGACAAAGCTTTCCCTCCCTCCCTCACCTTTTTAGTTTGTTCCGTTTGCGCTTTGGCCTGTTCTTGTCGCAGAGGGCAGCAGGGAGAAGACTCCAAACGAGGTTTCCAGGAATCTGAAAACTGTCTGGCCCGTTTTCTTCAGCGACAGTGACAGCAGAGACGACGCATCATCCCCTGTGCCGCAGCCAGCCACCTTTCCGTTCTTGGCCTCTGCTTTGCCCCGTCCCCGACCCTTTCCTGCTGATTCGACAGATGGCGCTTACACTGCAGCACCAACATGCACAGGAATTTTCACTTAACCCATCAAGCTAAGCCATAAATAATTTTGTCAAACAAATACTGTATCAAAGTTTAAGGGGAAAAGATCCCGTCTTTTTGGCGTTAAATTTTGCGTTTGACAGTCGAGAGGAAGGTGGAATTCGGAAGCAGGGATTCATGGCGGAGGAGATGCGAACGTGAGGGGTGGCTGGCCAGTGGGCTGGTGGCCGTTTGACGTACCTTTCGCGGTGCCGTCAGGCGCCATGAGAAGCTCGCAGTGGCTGCAAGGGAGAACGCGTGTTTTGCTCAGGCGACCGGCCGTTGCTGCTGGAGTTTCACGTGTGGAAGAGAGACACGATGGTGTGATTAGGGCCATAAAAATGGATCCTTGCGTGTCTGACAGTGCATTTGACACGTCCAGATATCAGAGCTTAGGTTGTTTCACACGATACGTACGTGCGTGACTGCATGTCATTTGATGTTAGAAATATTGTTACAAGTATGACCATATAGGCAATATGCTTGTCATGATCTCCTTTTTATATAAGGAATATTTTCCCTGTTTAGAATTAATTATCACTTAACTATATTTCTAAGTGTTCATATTCATAAAAATGACATGGACCTAGACAAGCTTCATCTTCACTTTTCAAACATCTCTTCCACGAACATGGTTATTTAGCTAAAAAAAGAGGGGCCAAAATTGGAGGTTAGAGGGAAAATCCTTTCCTAGTCTATATCTTTATGGACAGGGCGGAGCATCGAGGCCAAACCGAGCCCCCCCCCCCCCCCATTTAGGAATTTTTTTGAAGAAATTAGTGCACTGCAATGGCAAAAAGGTGTAAAATTAAAATAAAAAATGTGTTGATCGATAGCAAAGCATTAAAGTGTTTCAAGTTTTTTTCTCTCGTCCCACTCTTCGTGGCTGTCAAGTTTCTTCGGGCTAAAAGTTGAAGAAGCTACTATAGCAATCGCCCCCTCCCCCTTCCCCTCCCTCTATTTGAATTCACGCTCCATCACTGTTTATGGATATAATACCATTTTTAAGCAACATAAGATATTACCGGCACAATTGGCATATCTAACCGGTGGTCGGGTGGGCCTTAGCCCACCTTAAGATTGGGGAAAAAAATATAGTCTGTTTAGCAGTGTATATTGTTTAGCCAATTGTTTTTTCCCTTGGTGGCCCACACCGGCGAGCTGCTCTAGCTATGCCACTGAACGGCACTAGTTGCAGGGCAAATATAGGTCTTGTTCGAGGTGGCCCTAGTAGTAAAAAGGATTTGGATGGAAAACTACTCCCTCCGGTCTCAATTTTTCTGACGTTATAGCATTTTTCACTTGAATTGCTAATCGCTGACGTTTTACAGTTTAAAGATGCTTTGAGACCGATTTACCCTCGAATTAATTAGCTACGTTACACTACCGAGGCAGCAGTCGTGCCACCATGCAAAAAAAGCTGAGCCGCAGGGGAGGCTGCGAATCGAACGAGTGACGTGTTGCATTGATTCAGCCGATGGAAACCAACTGGGATGGGGGAGGCCGAAGGCTACAAGGACCATTGAGGTTATTTATTATGGGTTCATATAAAAAAAATACCTAATTAATAGCACCTTGGTATGTGAGATTGTGCTAAAACGTCAGGAATTTTGGTGCCGGATCGAGGGAGTATGATATTTAGAAAAAGGTTTCTTTTACCCTCCCAAACTATTCACTTTGTCCATTTCACCCACTAAACAATATTTTAGCTAGATTTACTCCCTCAAACAATTAAGTTCGTTCAATCACCCTCCACTATATGTTTCCTTTTTTATTTCTCGATATTCAAGTTGAGTTTGTAAGTCAATTTTACATGCTGATAGCTCATATAAAAAGCATATCTTTAAATAATGGCACGTATTTTACATTATTTATGTTTATGTGTCATTCATTGTCATCAAATTATAAAAATAGCATGAATACATGTTAGAATTATTTGACATATATTGTTGTGTCAACTACTATTATTCAAAGATTGAGCTTCAAATTAATTTGTCTCTCTAGAAATAAAAAGAAAAACTTTAATGGAAGTATATCATGCCGACTTGAATTATTTGAGAGAGTTCATTGAAGCATGATTTTGTTCAGGGGTTAAATGGACAAAGTGAATCAGTAAACATCATCCGAAATCATAACTATAGTTGCCATGTAGTTGTTCACTGCTAGTATTTGACTATACATATAGTTGCCAACGAGAATGGATAAAGGTTGCGGGTCATTGTTGTTATTTTCCTTTTGTGCGTCACATTGACCAACACACATGAGATATTCTAATAACCAATCATACCATGGGATCATTTTCATTTTAGAAACTCACATCCATTTCTGAATAAAATAAGTGATCAAAAATAATGTCAAAAGTCAATAGTATCACTATTTAAAAACTAGAGCGAGTATATAATCATCTACGACCATGGAAAAGGGATGCGGGTCATTGTTCTTGTTTTCTTTTGTGCGTCACATGGACCAGCCACACATGAGATACTCTAATGATCAATCGTACAAGGGATCATTATAATTCAAAAACTAAATGTCTCGCCGGCAATGTAGAAGGCCTCAAGGTCAACCTTCTATCGATCCTTAAAGTCGCGTGGCGTGGTCTCTCAGAGAGAGCTCCGTCCGAGTCTGCAGCCACCTCGAAACAACTGCATTGATCCATGGCCATGTCGGAGGTGGTGGTGGAGGGCGTCGTTTTCCCGCTGGTTTCCCGTCCGCCGGGCTCCGGCCGCACGCTGTTCCTCGCCGGCGCAGGTGAATGCGTGGCGTGCAGGCGTTGACTTGGGTTTCGCTAGAGTCCCAGCAGGGTATCACCGTTTTAGATAGCTCATCGATCAGCGTGTTTAATTGTTTATTGGCTGGCGCGCGCAGGTGTGCGAGGAGGGGAGATCGACGGCAACTTCGTCAAGCTCGCCGCCGTCGGCGTCTACCTGAGGACGCGACTATTAAAGTAAACCACAGCGCCGTTGGTCTGTTTAGGCATGTGCGTCGAGTTTTGGTGTGCGTCGCAGACAACGCAGAGGTGGCGTACGTGCGCACGACCACTGCAGCAGCTGCAGCACCATGTTGTGTTCGTGTTTTAAACGGTTTGAGAGAGTGGAGTGCGTGGAGCCGAGCTGCACGGAGAGGCCGCATCGTCCGGTGAGCGAGTGGCTCCCACGATGCTGAGCGAGTCGTGCAGCTTATGGCGCGAAGGTCAGGCGTGGAGGTTAGCTCCAAATGCTCTGATAGCCTATATAAGCCCCTGTATTCCTCCGTCGAGCATATGTCGAGTCCGGTGAAAGAAAGTGCCGAGATAGAGGCTAATTCGTCGCTTGGCGTTCGTCGGCAAAGTTTTAGTGTTTTTTACTGTTTTTCTTCGAGCTTCAGCCAGTTCATGAGTCTGAGAGTGAGAGCTCTTGGGTGACGCCAACAATTGGTATAAGAGCGAGGTGAGTGTGGGAGAAGAGAGATGAAGACTCCACCAAAGTCCTACACCGACGGCTCGAACTCCGACTTACCCGGCGACCTATCGCGTCCAGCCACCGTCGAGCGTGTCGTCTCCAACTTCGGCACCATGATGCTTCCGATGCTGACAAAATCGAACTACCATGAGTGGGCGCTCGAGATGCAAGTAAACTTAGAGGGCATGGAGCTTTGGGATGCTGTGGAGGCTAGGAACGCCGAGCGTGGCAGGGACCGACGAGCGCTCGCTGTCATCCTCCGCGGAGTGCCACAGGAGATGAAATCCGGGCTTGCTGCAAAGAAGACCGCCAAGGATGCTTGGGCCGCAGTCAAGTCGATGCGAATGGGGGACACGCGGGTGCAGCAGGCCAAGGCGCAGCACCTCCTCATGCAGTTGGAGAACGCAGCGTTCAAGGACGGCGAAGTGATCGACGACTTTGCTGTGAGGATTGGCTCCCTCACAGCAGAGCTGCGTGAACTGGGGGAGAAGATGGAGGAAGAGCGTGTCGCGAAGAAGATGCTGCGAATTGTGCCGTCGAGGTTCAACCAAATCACGTGCTCCATCGAGATGTTCGCCGACTTGAAGACTATGTCGCTGGAGGAACTCGTCAGCAGGCTGCGCGTGGCGGAGCAGCGCTGCGGCAATGGCGAGGCGGTTGCGGACGGCGTCGAGCGTTTGCTCCTCACTGAGGAGCAGTGGGAGCGTCGGCGTCAACATGGCAACAAGCAGCAGGCACACGGTGGTGATGGAACATGGCAGAGTTCCGACGAGAGGCATGGTGGCTGCAACAATGGCCGCAACGAGGAAGACGATGACGATGGTAGCAGCATAAGCTCAGAGGTCAGAAGGCGTGACAGGAGCCGCTACCGAGGGTGGTGCTTCGACTGCGGCGCGCGCGGCCACAAGGCTCGGAACCGCCGCGGGAAGAAGAAGGAAATGGCTCTCCTCGCCGACGTCGACCACGAGCCCACGCTCCTGTAGGTCGGGCGTGTTGGGGCGTCGTGGTTTAGAGGGTGATTATTAGAGTAAACCACAGAGCCATTGGTCTGTTTGGGCATGTGCGTCGAGTTCTGGTGTGTGTCGCGGACAACGCAGTGGTGGCGTGCGTGCGCACGACCACTACAGCAGCTGCAGCACCACGTTGTGTTCGTGTTTCAGACGGTTTGAGAGAGTGGAGTGCGTGGAGCCGAGCTGCACGGAGAGGCCGCATCGTCCGGTGAGCGAGTGGCTCCCACGATGCTGAGCGAGTCGTGCAGCTCATGGCGCGAAAGCTGGGCGTGGAGGTTAGCTCCAGATGCTCTGATGGCCTATATAAGCCCTTGTGTTCCTCCCTCGAGCACGTGTCGAGTCCGGTGAAAGAAAGTGCCGAGATAGAGGCGAGTTCGTCGGCAAAGTTCTAGTGTTTGTTTACTGTTTTTCTTCAAGCTCCGACCAGTTCATGAGTTTAAGAGTGAGAGCTCCTGGGTGACGCCAACAGCGGCGGTGCCGGCGCTGGCCGGTACGTGGTCCGGGAAGCCCGCCGACGAGCTCGCTGCGGAACCTGCCTTCTTCCGCGACATCTATAGTTCGGAAAACCAATGCAGACACTGTAGCATTTGTACAGTATTTTCGCGAGGACGTAAACAGTGCTCGCCTGTCATATTGTAGCAAATCACTGTTTATTTGGTTACTATTTACCATTTGTCACTGTTCATCTATGCTGTGGCATACGATCTGAACTGTAGATTTTTGATCCAACTATCTACAGACCCTAATGTTGAACACTGTTCATTCCGATCATCCATCCAGGTCGCGTTCTCCGAGGATTCGTTGGTCCCGGAGACCGGCGTCGCGGCGGCGATAGAGAACAAGGCGCTCTGCGACGCGAAGCTGGAGTCCATCATCGGGGAGCGCGGCGTCTCGCCTGCGACCAAGCGGAGCATCGCGACGAGGGTGCCGGAGCTCCTCGTGAAGGCGTAAAAAGATGTCGGAGGCGGAGGGCTCTCGATCGTGTCAATTGGTGGCGTGCTTCCCCGGGCGTCTCGTCCGTTGTGCCATGTCTCTTCGCGGTGATCTTCACTCTTCTTGCTCATGTCCTGTTGTTAGTTCGCTGTCGCGTAATTGTAAGCTGTGAACCGCCTTCTGTAACTCGAATGAAATAAAGAACAAAATCTTGTTGTTGAGTCTAAAATAAGTTGTGGATATAATCATTTTAATGTGCTAGAGCATTTGGGTCACTCAAAATAATTAGCTGTTTAATCAAGAAGATCCATATTTGCAAACCAAGATTCCTATATGACTGTTTGGTTATCAGAAATTGAAATGATTAGAGGAGGATAGAGATGACTAAATCCTGATCTGTTTAGTTCTTTTTTATAAGGAATAAATTCTCCTCAATCCATGACACATTTAGCGGAATCAAACAGTGAATTTTAAGTGTTAATATTTTAAAATTAGAGAGAGTATTTTTACAAGGAGTTACTGCTGATAGAAATACATATATCTTACTAAATTTTAATAACCTTTCCATTTTTTATATATATGTAAATTATGGGCCCGGGTGATTCCTCCACGACGAAACAAACAACTGAACTTGCCAAACATCGATCCAACCGTCCAACCGCGTGAAGCCCAGTGTCTCGTCAGATGGCTGCGGATCTCCCAAAATTTTGAGGCGCAGAGGACCCAAGCGGAGCGTATTCCGTATCATCGCAGCAACCAGCAATGGCGACGACGAAGTGTCTCGCGCCTATCCCCTTCCTCCCCGCCTCCAGCTCGGGGAAGACCTGCGCGGCGGCCAGGGCGCAGCCTTCCCTTCCCGCCGCCCCACGCCGCCGTTCCCGGACTCGTCTAGCGGTGGCCACTGGCGGGGAGCGGCAGACCATCGCGGCGCAGGAACCGGCAGGGGGTGAGTTCTCGGTGAGCTTGCAGCAGGCTAAAACTTCATTAGTCCTGTAGTCCATTTGACTATTTATGTAAAAGAAATTCTTTTTTTTTTTCCTGAATGATCAGTGCTGTATAGTTTTGGTTAATTTGGGTGTCTCGGAGTTGGTTAGCGGCTGGATGGCTGAATCTTCGGCAGGGAAACTGGTATCCTGGCCCAAGTAGAATTTGTCATGAGGGAATATGACCAGCTGTGCCTGGTGACAAGAAACTGTGGTTTGATTGTAGGGAAAATTGATATGCTGCTCTGAATTGGGATTGTTTTCTCCAAGACTCCAGTTACCAGATAATTGTGTGGTCTGCTAAGTAGCTCTTCTTGTGGCTGGTCATATTTGCTGAATAATGTGGACAGTTTAATAGAGAACTGTACAATAAGCTGAGGCTTGATGGTGGGGGAAACATTATCCATATCTGAATTAGACCTTCTCTGTCCATAATCCAGTTTTCACATAACTGTATGGTCTTAACAGTACTGCTATGTACTCCCTCCGTTCTTTAATTGATGTCGCCTTTGACTTTTATAATCAACTTTAACCATTCGTCTTATTCAAAAAATTTGTTCGAATATGTAAAATTTTAAGTTGTGATTCAAATAACTCTAATGATAAATCAAATTATATCAAAATATATGAAATTTATCAATTTTTTTTGAATAAGACGAATGGTCAAAGTTGAAATTTAAAGTCAACAGCGACATCAATTAAAGAACGGAGGGAGTACTGTTTGCACCTAACCCATAGTGTGGATCCATTTATTGTCGCTGATCATATTTGCTAGAGGGCGGGGCGGTTTTGTAGATAACTGCATTAGTGTACCTACCTTTGGAGCTTCATGCCTTGACTCATAAATATACCGTGCTGCAAGCAATGAAAATTATGATGTAATGCTTTACCTACTGCTATATTGACAAGTTACTTGACCAACTTAGCCAGGCTATATCGATACATTTGACAGGTCCACTGTAGTTTTTTCTTTTGAATATTCCAGCATATGTTATACTTTGAACTTGTATTTTACGGCAGAATATGTAATAACTAGTAACTTTGTCCTTTTTTCTTATGGAAACTTCATACCATTGCATTCAACAACAAAAAAATTTTGTAGTCCCAAACAAGTTTGGGCATACCAGATATCCATAATTTCATTGCATTACAATAGAATCTAAAAGGTTCAAGTACAACACAAACCACATCCTTGCCTGATCAGTCAGCCTGAACACAACATAAGTGACTTGAGAGACTGGTAACTCATGCAAACACTACGCTCTCACAGGTAGCTATGACAACCAGATTTCAGCAGCTTTATGATGAAAATGAAATTGGTTTTTTTATGCTTAAAGAGTAGTAGAGGTCCCCACTGTGCTTTATTTTAAAATGAATATAACAGCAAACTTTATGCATAACCTGTATGGAATTTAAATAAAATAAGATTCAAGCTTTAAAATGCATTTGCCATCAGGCCTTGGTCTACATGTAATTATTAGTAGCTTCATTTGTGTTTTGTCCAGGAAATTTGGTGTTCCATTGGCTGCAGCCAAAACAAACTTTTTTGAAATTCTTGATTGGCTTCAATCTGAAAAAAAATTCTGATCATTGGTGCAGAACCTGAGTATGGAGTTGTTAGCATTCACCATGTTGGGATTCTTTGTGAAAATCTTGAAAGGTCAATGGCATTCTACAAGGACCTTCTTGGTGAGTAAGCTGTCAGTTATGTGCTGTATTGCATCTGTACTTGCTGCTTGTTAATTAAACTGACACATTGATGGATCAGGTCTTAAGGTGAATCCAGCTAGGCCAAATGACAAGCTTCCCTATAGAGGTGCTTGGCTTTGGGTCGGTTCAGAGATGATCCATTTGATGGAGCTGCCGAATCCTGATCCATTGACAGGACGACCAGAGCATGGTGGACGTGATCGTCACACCTGTATAGCAATTAAAGATGTGTTGAAGCTGAAAGAGATTTTTGACAAAGCTGGTATTTCCAAATTCTTACTCTAATGATGAGCTGAAGCATCAGTGCTCGCTTTTTACGATATGATCATGTTTCATTTGTTGCATTAGAGCTCATTCCTTTTAATAGATATTAGTCTTCACCAGTTGCACCTATTGTATTGTTCTTTGTAATTTTCATGAAGCAAGGTTGTCACTTTAGATATTACAATGGCTCCACCATTCCTTTTCCCACTATCTGAAAACAATATGTCCTCACTGTTCGACTTGGGATGCAGGAATCAGCTACACACTGAGCAAATCTGGGCGGCCAGCCATCTTTGCGAGGGACCCAGACGGAAATGCATTGGAGTTCACACAAGTGTAGCAGTCTCGTGTTGTGTTTACGGCTAGAATAATTCATGGCCTTGTACTTGAGACAACACCTACCTAGATCTTGTTGCCGGTCTTGCATGTAGCTACCAAAGACCTGGTGTGGAAGAACTGCTTGTACTGTGCATACTCAGATACAAAATGTTATCAACGAATAAGAACCTGTTTATGCAGCCAAAACATGACAAGTTGTACATATGACATATCAATGAATAAGTGATGTGTATTGTCTCAAAATATTAAGTTTGTTAAAATGTTATCAAATGAAGTGTGACAAATTACTTGCAGAACCAATTTTATTAACTACGATCCTCTGGAGGTTGAATATAGATCTTGCCGTAGGTCCCAGAGCGTAGATCGATGTAAATTTTGGCTGCTGAAAAATAGCGGCACTTTTGGTTCTAAAACAGTTGATGTAGTTAATTTTTAGCGTCATTTTGAATACTCCATTTGTTTCAAAATAAGTTAATTTTTTACTTTTTAAAATCATCATTTGATCATTCATTTTATTCAAAAAATGTACGAACAATTAAAAAATAAACAAATCAAGATTAAAGTATTTTTAATAATAAATCATTTTACAATAAAATAAATAATATTTTCACAAAATTTTAAAATAAAATGAATAGTCAAAGATATATGTTTGAAAATCTAAAAAATATTTATTTTAGCACGAAAGGAGTCGAGGGACTTACTTAGTTCAACTATGTACAATTATAAGTCATATTTTAAATACTTTTAATGATGAAATAAATTAGAATAAAAATAGTATGAAATAAATTATAAGTCAACCATAACTCAAAAAATCAATTGGTTTTTAAGTGATTTGACTAATGATTTTGATCGGACGGAGGGGGGGGGGGGGTGGTGCAATGAAAAACAAGAACGAACTCGGAGTAACTAGTACAGTACTGTACTACCTCATTGGAAAAGAGATCGGTAATCATCATATTTAATTATGGCAAGCATCAAATGCTTCCAGCCGTCTGATAAGTTTGATCGTAGTTGCAATAATACTTCTAAGAAAAAATAAATTATTCCAAGCCGCTGAGCCTTCTGGACTCCAAGCACTGACGTCACGGTCACGTGGAGCGCGACCGCAGGAAGGAACGGAAAAGGCGCGCCCGGGATCTGCCGTTCCGTTTTCTGCTTTTTTACTAGGCGACGGGCTGTTGCCTGTTGCTAAGCTCTAAGCAAACAAAGCTGCTTACCAGGTGTCTCCAGCATTTTAATCCCTCATTTTCAAACGGTTCATTAACTAAAAAAAAAATCTCAAACTAAACCAGAAAAAAAAACAGCCGTCGATAAATCCACTCGCGCATGCTCACCAAAATAGCCCCAGAAAAAAAAATCGAGTAGGGGAAAAAAAAAAGAGGAAACAGTTCGAGCTCGCCCCTCCGAGAAGCGACAGCTAGCGAGCGAGCGAGACGGGCCCGGGCGCCGGCATGGAGAGCGAGATGGCGGAGGATCCGTCGGCGGCGGCGCGCGGCGGGGGCGGGCCGCTGGCGGCGGTCGCGGAGGAGGGGGAAGGAGGCAAGGCGGAGGCCGCGGCGGCGTCGGCAGCGGCGGTGGGGTCGAGCAAGACCATGGAGCGCGTGGCGGCCGCGAAGAAGTTCATCGAGGACCACTACCGCGCGCAGATGAAGAACATCCAGGAGCGCAAGGAGAGGTACTGGGACCCATAAACCGGGCTTCAATTTCTGATCCTGCAACTAGTACTAGAAGCGCTCGGGCGCGTGCGGTTTCGCTAGATCTTGCGTTGGGGCGAGCTGACCGAGGGGGTCGGAGCTGAGAACGGGGAATCTAGGGGAAGCTGGTTTCCTTAGATTCCTGCTGCGAGGGTGTTGCCGGATGAGGGATTGAGCTGCGCCTTCAGCTGGATCGGTCTGTTCGTGAGCATTTCGGCAGTAGAATGTGGCTTTGGGTTCTGCCACTGCTCATCTTTGGGTTGTTATTGGAGGGATGTAGTAGTATCTTTCATGTTGATTAACTGTTGGTCATTAGCTGATTGAGCTGTTGCTTGTCGCTACCGTCGAGCTAAGCAGCTTGCGGCATTGCGTTGTGGTAGTGGCTGTCGGTATTCCGAGGGCTTGCCATAACTGGAACGAAGTTGTCGGGTGTTTATGGAAGTACCTGTTCAGAGGCATGTTGATTATTAGCACCAGATATGCTGATGTGTAATGGTTTTCATATAAATACGGCAAAGTCGAGCCATATAAATGGGCTTTACTGTCAGCTAGTAATTTTAAGAAAACACATTGAGAGGGGATCCACGTGTCATGCATGTCGGCATATGAGTGTACCTGGACTTTCTTTGAATGATTGTGTGCTGGCACCATATAACGCATTATATTTTGGTAGCAGATGTGTTAATTAAAAATGGCAGTCTCATCCCTGGAAGCTCCCACACAAGTTGGGGTCTCAGGAAGGATTATATGAGGCAAACCTTACCCTTGCATGCCATTCACCCATCTCCGCAAGCTACAACTCATATTTTTGGAGTACACAATTCTGATCACCACTGTATGATAACTTGGTTGAATAACCAAGTGTTCATTTCGTGAGCAACATTAAAACAATTGACCGTTGTAGATTTGGGGACCATTTATGGATGGTTATGTGGCAGCATCAAATCTTTGAGATGATGTCACCCTCTATTTGAATTTTTTTTTTGGACTTGGCTTTAATGTACATTGAGATCAGGACGGTTCAAGAACTCCGTTTTTCACACATTTTCTTCTCGGTGTTTTCATCCTCGCCTCGTGTACCGAATACTTAGTCAAAACTAAGAGTATTGGGTACACTGGAGTTGTCAAAATTGAGAACAGGGTGGTCATTCCAACTAACGATAAAACTAAATCAGCGTACTGGAGTTGTCAAAATTGAATCATCATTATATCGAATGAATATTTCAATTTCTTGTGATATTTTTATCCTCTTGTTTTATATTTACTATGTATAATTTTTTGGGTTTCTTGCTTCATGTTGAAATTTAAGGGCGTGTTTGGTTGACGCGAAGCGCGCCACACCTCGCCACGCCACAGTTATGGAGCGCCGGCACCGTGTTTGCTTGCCGCCAAAACTTCGGCGTGCCAAACTTTCACCGCAGCTTGCTAGTTCATTTCCTCGCCAAAACTCTGGCGCTCGATTTGGCCGCCGCACTTTTGGCGCAGCCGCAGCTGCGGCGTGGCGTGCTCCGGCAGTGTCCAAACATGCCCTAAGCTTCACATCTAGCATCTGTGTCCAGTATTTGTGTCACCATATATAAGTAACTTAGACATGTACTGTTTGTGTATGCAGACGCTTAATTTTGGAACAACAGCTAGCTTCTTCACAAGTTCCAAGGGAAGAGCAGATTAACTTAATAAAGGATCTTGAGAGAAAGGAGACTGAATACATGAGACTTAAAAGACATAGAATTTGTGTGGATGACTTTGAGCTACTCACCATCATTGGAAGAGGTGCTTTTGGGGAGGTATAGATATTCTGCAAGCATGCTCATGATTCATTTTGGTCTTACTAAATTTGAGTCATATGATCATGTTTGATGTGATAACCTTTTTATGCTGTTAGTCCGTAATAACTTCTATAAAGTATCTGCGCTGTGCCGTTGTTTGCCATGGACGGGCTTGTTTAGATTCAGTTGGCAGCTTAAATTTTGCTATTCTGACAGGTCCGACTATGTCGGGAGAAGTCTTCTGGTAACATTTATGCAATGAAAAAGCTGAAAAAGTCTGAGATGGTTGTCAGGGGGCAGGTAAAGAGAAGAAACTACTGTTATTACATCACTATATTTTTGCTAAGTGCCAAGAGTCCTAGTGATGTAGAAGCAGTACCATCTTGAGATGTGATAATAATTAGTGTCATGGTAGGGAGCAAAGTGGCTTGTACATGACTCGTCTCTTTATCATTTGAAATCTTTATTGAATTGGTTTTTGTGCATTGTGGATGTGGTGATAGGCTGCTTGGTTTTAGGTTAGTCATATAATTGCAAGAAAAACGATGTATTTGCCAAAATTGCATGAGTACTCTACAGAACAAAAATGAAACAAAAAAATTGCCTGTTTAGAGTTGTTTTCACTTTCCATGATCCATTTTTCTAATCTTAATTTATGAAACAAAAAACATTGCCTGTTTAGAGCTGTTTTCACTTTCCATGATCCAATTTTCTAATCTTAATTTTCTCCATCTTTAATTTTTTAAGGGAGTATCTAGTAGTTTATTTATATTTCAGTTATTGGAGCTAAGATTTTCATCATATCTCTACTAGGTGGAGCATGTTAGAGCCGAACGAAACTTGCTGGCTGAAGTTGGTAGCCACTGTATTGTGAAACTGTATTATTCTTTCCAAGATGCTGAATACCTCTACCTTATCATGGAGTACCTTCCTGGGGGTGACATGATGACACTCCTCATGAGAGCAGATACCTTGACTGAAGATGTTGCTCGTTTCTACATTGCTGAGACTGTTCTTGCCATTGAATCCATTCATAAACATAACTATATCCACAGGTTACATATACATATTTCTGAATGTGGTTCAAGTGTTGCTTAAAGACGTTTGCTCAAATTTCCTTTTGGTGTTCATTGTCCATGCAGGGATATAAAGCCTGACAACCTACTTCTAGATAAGGATGGTCATATGAAGTTGTCAGATTTTGGGCTGTGCAAGCCAATTGACTGTACAAAATTGTCAACCCTGAATGAAGATGAGCCCATGAGTGATGAAAACCTTCGGGAGTCCATGGATGTTGATCGTTCTTTATCAGATACAGCTAATGGTAGGCGGTGGAGAAGTCCAAATGAACAACTTCAGCACTGGCAAAAGAACAGGAGAAAACTGGTACATAGATCTGTTTATTGAGCATGTTACTAGTTGCAGTAACCTGTAAGTTTTCAAAGAGGAAAAATAGTTCCTTACATGAAAGTTCTAATGGATTTTCAGGCATTTTCTACTGTTGGAACGCCTGACTATATTGCTCCAGAGGTTCTACTAAAGAAGGGATATGGTGTCGAGTGTGACTGGTATGTTGAGGAATTGAGGTTCACATGATTAGAGATGTCATTTGTTCTCCACAAACGCTCTTAATTGATTACATGTTCTTATTGTTTATTTTGGTATTTGCGCTCAGGTGGTCTCTTGGTGCAATCATGTATGAAATGCTTGTTGGGTACCCGCCATTTTATTCCGATGATCCAATAACTACGTGCCGAAAGGTTTCATCTTCTGACAATTGAAAAATTCCTTTGATGCTTGTTGGGTCCTATCATTGGATGTCTCTTGGTACAATGGATCATATTATAACCTTGTAGTAGCTCAGTTAATTTATTGTTGTTGCTATGGCATCTTAATAAGTATGATGATTAAGTGGTGATTTTCATGTTTTACTGAAAAAGAAAATTATGTATGATTACTTTAGGTATAGTCTATTAGAACATAAATGTTTCGTGCCTGAAAACAACCTATCCAACATGGCGTTGCGACAAATATAACTGAGATGAGTATGCCAAAATGGTAACTGGAACTCCGTGGTTGGTTTGCTTGTATTGCAAAGTTATGCCTAGATCTTCTGTGCCACAAGATCTGTAAAACAAAGTTATGTTTATTTTGGTATTTTTAGTTCCTAGATATCTTTGATGCTGAACTATTTCAAAGCACTGGAATGCTTTGTCTTAAAATCATCAATTTGTATTTGGTGCATATATTTTACATTTCCACAAGGAATACATGACACTATGCAAAGCAGTGATGTGTTTTGTCCAATTTTTAGAGGCCCTCTGTTTTTCTTATACATTATTGGACTGACTTCGTTTTACTATTTTTTAGATTGTGCATTGGAGAAGCTATTTGAAATTTCCAGACAGTCCAAGGTTGTCTGCTGAAGCAAAGGATCTTATTTGCCGATTATTATGTGATGTTGATCACAGGATTGGCAGCGGTGGGGCAGATCAAATAAAGGTATTTATATCTCCTTTGTGGTCTGTCTCTTGGGGGTTCCTACCCCAACTTGCTTGGGACAAAAAGGCTTTGTTGTCATTGGATACCTTTTAATAATGAACTAGTACTAGTTAATATCTTCACTTTGGAATCTTTGAATGACATGATTCTTTGTTTCTATATATTATAGGTTTAATCATTCTTTATTGTGACATTGTCCTTCTCAGGCTCATCCTTGGTTTAAGGGAGTTGCATGGAATAAGCTTTATGAAATGGAGGCAGCATTTAAACCTCAAGTAAATGATGAGCTGGATACACAGAATTTTATGAAGTTTGAGGAAGTAAGCAAATCTGTTTTATTTGTAGTCTGAGTGTGCACTGGTATTAAAATCAAGCTACAAAGAATTGTTTAATACATATTCATATGTTCTTCTGTCTACTGTATATATAGTTTTCTGATGTGCATAAATTGTAAATAATCACATACTCTATTGACTTTTTCTGCAGTCAGACCCAACTCCAGCAAGAACAAGTTCCGGGCCTTCGAGGAAGGTATGGACCCTATTTCTCAAGTCTTAATATTCGATAAAGCTAGTCTGAACTTGCATTCAGATTAAGACCCTATTTTACAATAAAATACCGATAATGCATTTAATTTACTTTGTGGTTCATTCTGTCAAGTTATCATTATTTAATTTACTCTTTGACAAATTAAAAGAAAAACAAGTAATTTGCACTCTATATTCTCAGCCCTACTAACTAAATGTGTTGTTTTTAATGCTGCAAGCCTTTGGACTGTTGTTACTAGTGAACGATCATTCTTTTAATTCTGCAACTTTGCGTGACTTCCATGTAGACTATATTTTCATTTTCAATAAACGGTTTTATGTTACGGGGTGTTTCCATTTCCTTTTCACCAACCCATGTCACTTTCATGTGCCAATGGATAGGCAGCTGTATGCCAACGTTACAAGTAACAAAGCATGTGCCTTTATTGATCCAAAGTTGAACTTTGTTTTGGATTGTTGTTGCAGATGATGCTTAGCTCTAAAGATCTTAGCTTTGTGGGGTATACATACAAGAACTTTGAGGCTGTGAAAGGCTTGCATCAATCTGCAGGTATCTGTTTCTTTGACATCGTCAAATCTGATTTGGATTTTCTTTATCTTATGTAATGTTTGGATTGCTATCGACAGTAATGCACAAGATTTGTGCATTATCTTAAATAGTTTAGTTTCTATTTGTAACTTCCATTTCTTAACTTGTGGATCATTTATGCTTGCAGATCTCCAGAGCTCTTCAGGTACAAGGCGTTCTGTTGACTCAACATCTGGTAGGGTTTTTTTAATTATTTTTTGGTACCCCATTAATCATCGTTAATCCTGTGCTATGGTTTTAATCTTATTTGAATACCTACAATTGCAGATTCTACAGATATGGACTCATCAATAGAACCAAATGGAAGGGACACACACATGCGCACCGTTTCATCCGACGACCCAATGATGCAATGATCCACTCTTCTGTGAGCCCCAGTGGCTTTATCATCTCATTGTCAGGCTTTGCGCCCGCCTGCTCGTTTGGGAGCCTCTTGCTGTAGTTGTGTAAACTAGAGGTGTTCAGCGCAGTCTGTTTACAGTACGCTTCTTGCGCTGGTTGCCCAGGTTGGCATGGTATTAGCTTGTTGCCTTCCTTGTGGCACTTCTCCTGCCCCTTATCGTGGAGGAAAGAAAGAGATGGGAACTATTTTTGAATAGCCATTGTTGTTCATTGCCTCTCAGTTTTTTTTGCTTTGCATTTTACTTCCATATGCCCATATGAGATATTGCGTTCGTGCTTATGTTGTAGTAATACTGGATAAATCTGAACGAGCGACGGAGTAACCAGTTGTCTTGTGGACGTTTTGCTGAAGTCCTGCCAAGTTAGCTCGGTTTTGCCGGTCAATCAGGGAATTCATGGCCAGCTGCTTAAGGGATGGCAACGTTAGCTCCCATGCCTGCATAGGTAAGTTTGGCAGTGTACCAGAATGGCATCGCCCGTGATATGGACCGTTCTTGTTTCTTTGGATGGATAAGAATACAAAACTGATGTGTCATTGTCCAAAGTCTTGAGGTGCCATTTGGCAATTGGGATAAGAAAGATGGGTTTGGGATTAAGAAATGAATAAAGGATTGAGAATTAGTGAGATAGAGAAATGAAGGGTCTTTTGTTTCCATATCCCATTCCCACTCATCATGTCCCGTTACCCTGAGTTCCTGCTTCAATAATTTCCTTGGGCGCTTAAAATGCTTTTGCAAACATGTTCTGATAAAAGGAAATTATACAATATGTCTGCCTCAGGAGAATGAGGCCAGCAATGAGCATCTGGTCTTGTGCATTACAGTAGTTTATTCTACAGTTTGGAGCCTGTTCAAAAAGGAGATTAGGATCAAAATCCTAGAGATTCAAGTCAAGATTTGAATTCAACTCCAAAATCCATTCATGCGGGCAGTCAGCTTCTTCCAAACAAGTCCGACAACATTCTTCCGAGGGGTTACGCGTGCGGCAGTTAAATTAGCCACTTCTTAACCTCGATCAGAGGGCAGAATCTACCCTAAACAGGCAGGGTAGTCAAACTAATTAGGCGCTAATCCTGTCGTGAAGGGAACAAAATCCTCACAAGCCAAAACCCAGTGACACCAGCTGGAGCCGGCTGACTCACCCTGTCACCATCCCGCATATTGTTCGGAACTGATGGAGGCGACGACCGCCGAGTCCAGTCCTCGTAATTCCCCAGTCAGTCAAGTCTGCCGGAGAAGGCACGGCAGGGCGACGACGAAGCCACGGCCACTACGGGCACGTGATCCCGGCAAGGACGCCGCCGAACACGTCCGAGTTGTGCGGCCGGGTGGGAATGCGCGCGGCAGCTGGGGTCGCCGGTGTCGGTTTCGCGGCCTCATCTCCGGCCGGACAGCTGGTAGCTGAGGCGGCGTCGTGCAGCTTCGTCATTGCGGCAGCGCCTTCTTTTGCTATCCGCTACAGTTTTCCAGGAAACTAAGTCCAAAATTTTATTTTTGGTGCGTAATCCTCCAGTAATCCAAATAATGTCATCCTTGTATGACGTGTCATGTAACCATAACACGCTAATATAATTGAAATATTAGTGAGCATGAAAAATGGTATGAATTATTCTGCTTATGCACTATCATTTTTTTGGTATCCTGTAATTCTCTGAACAGAGGACAAAAATTCTATAAGGCTGCACTACATACCAAAACAAAGATATGCTACTTCCTTCGGTTTTAAAATATTAACGCCGTTGACTTTTTATATCAATTTTGATCATTCGTCTTATTCAAATAATTTGTTTAAACATGTTAGAATAATTTTTTTAAATAAGACGAATAATCAATGTTGATATTAAAAATCAACGGTGTCAATAATTTAAAACCGGAGAGTATATTCTCCAACGATCTAGCCACGATTTCTTTACGTAGGAAGATCTATATCGAAGACTCAGCAGTCGAAGCAACTTGATGTCGTTCTTTGGCGTCGCGCCAAACTAAGGCCACGTAAGCGTGGCGTGTAGTTGCCGACGAAAAATGTTAGGCAAGTGCAGTGGCAAAGAACAAAACTGAAACATGCTGATGAGATGAGCTTAAGCTGAAAATCTGAGAGAGAGAGAGAGTTCACACAGATGCACTGGACGGAATAAATACGGGATGATCCCTTGCTGCGGTACGTACGCTCGTTTTCTTCAACTCGAGTACGAGACGGCGGCTTGTGTTTACAAGTACCGTATACTATACTCCCTTGTCAAAAATGTACTAGCGCAAATACATCACAATCAGAAGACCTTGGTTAGAATACAAATACATGGATGATGTTGAACGTCTCTTTACTCGTATATATGCTTCTTTCATATGAATTTCGCTTATTTCAATTTTAAAATTTGGAAGCTCGGGTGGTACAGGAAATTACTAGCTCCCTCTCCTATTTCGTGAGCACAGCCAAATTCAATCTAGGAAGGGCGCCAGAAATAACGAAAATAAAATATTTTTCTCGAGCTCCTTTTGTGCGCCGCTAGATCACTAGCTAGATCCAAATTCCACCGCACGTGCCGATTAGTTTCAAAAGGGTTTAAGCAAGTGCGATAAGCACATTGTTAACTACTCTAGATGACAAGTATAGATGTCGTTATCAAACAATGCCTACCTCTCATATAGCTATCAATAAGGGAGATCTGGAGAGAGAGAGGATATGAAAAAGATCGATACGAACACGATGAAAAAAATCAAAATAATTTGTGACTACGCATGGCTAGTTTCTTTTATTGCCGGGAAGCGAATGATGATTCTCAACTTGATCATCCATAAATACATTTTATCGGAATTCAGAGTAATGATCTACTGTAGAATTGTCCTTAGATACATCATATATACTCCTCATGTGAACAGGGTGAACATCATAATCTGTATTGGATCGCATCGCACATGAATATATTCCTTTCGTTTTTAAATTATTATTATTAGTTCATTTAATTTTAAACTAATCAACAACAACAATTTTATAATGAGAAAATATTTCATTTGACATGCATGTCGTATAGGAGTAGTATCTCTTGAAAGCAAAACATGAATTAGTGTAGATGTAGTCCAAGGAATTGACATATGACGCATCTCAGAACCTTCGGTCCTGCCTTGGGAATTTTCCGCGAAGCCTTGCAGGTCGCGCGCGCATAAATAGCCGAGCCTTGCACGCCCAAAAATCACATCAAGGCGGCTAGCTGCCTTTAGGCTTTAGCTAAGCAGGAGTGCAAGTAGCGATGGCGGCTTCGCTAGGACTAAACCCTGAAGCTTTCTTCAACCCGTGCTCTTCGTACTCGGCCGCCTCCTCCCCCTTCGTGGCCGCCGACTACACGCCGAGCTTCCCGGCGGGCGGGCTCGTTGACGCCGGCTTCGACGTCCCGGCCGAGCTCGACGTCCACCGTCTCTTCGACTTCGAGCACTCGCCGGCGGCGTCAGTCTTCGCCGACGCCGGAGGTGAAGATGGTCACAATGAGCAGAAGATGTGCGTATTTTCTTGAGTGGTGCTTGATTATTGTTTACTTAAGTTTCTGTTTTTTGATAGTTGGATGTTGCTGTTGTTGCTTACAAGTGTTTCTTTGGTGTTTTTTTTTTTTGATCAGGAGGTACTACGGTGGTGATGAGAAAAAGAGAAGGATCGGGTTCAGAACGAGATCGCAGGTGGAGATCCTCGACGACGGCTTCAAGTGGAGGAAATACGGGAAGAAGGCCGTCAAGAACAGCCCAAATCCAAGGTAGCTGCAACACATACGAAGTTCTTGTAATTTTTTTTTAAAACTGCACCGGTGATTATAATTTTACATATTTAAATAATTTTTTTAAATAAAATAAATGATTAAAGTCAATGGTGTTAATAATTTAAAACCGAAAAAAATAATAGCCAAATTAGGTTAATTTTTCGATCAGTTCTGAATTCTGATGGGCGTTCATTCGGCACGCAGGAACTACTACCGGTGCACGGCGGATGGCTGCGGCGTGAAGAAGCGCGTGGAGCGCGACCGCGACGACCCCCGCTACGTCGTCACCACCTACGACGGCGTCCACAACCACGCCAGCCCCGCCGCCGTCGCGCAGTACGGCGGCGGCGGAGCTGGCTTCTACAGCCCGCTGCACAGCGGCTCGCCGCCGGCCAACTCGTACTCGTCGGGCTCGCTCCTCTTCTAGTTAATATAGCCACTTAGCCAGCATGGGCATGAGCTAGCCCTGCCCGGTGATACACACAGTAGGATCCGATGAAGAAGAAACAGGACGCCAGTGAATTCCGCCCTGCTTGTAGATCTTCTTTCACTGTGCCCTAGAATTACTAAGGTAGAACCGTAGAAGTGTTCTTGTGATGTACGATCATGATAATGACTGCAAGCTTTAGTTACTTGTGACTTTCCTTTGTTCCTGTTTTGGCGATGTGATTTTCCACCGATTTCATTGTACGAATGTCTGACGATGAGATGTTGCTGAAAGGCTGATAAGTACTTGCAGTAATTATCAACAAACAGTTAGCTAACACAAACGAAAGGATTTTTTTTGATTGGCAAACAAAAGGAATTAACGTACTAAAAGATGTTAACACTTACTGACGTCGCTTCGTGATACCAATTATGCAACAAAAATGAAACAGCCAATCTCTAGATTAAAAAAAATTGAACTTTTCCAAGAGACTTCTAATTGAACTTTACCAAACTCTGGATTAAAACTAGCCACGTTATTAGTTGGATCAGCTCGTTTTTTTTTTTGCTCCTCACGCTGCCGATGGCTCGGCCTTTTTTTTCTCTCTCCTCGTCCCCAAAGTCCCGAGCAGCAAATCTGGTCGTTTCTTAAAAAAAAAAGCGAGTCTTGGTCGTCGTCCAGGATAAAACATGCGAGCGGTGCGAACTCGCTAATCGAACGAGGATTCCAGGACGAAGAGTCCGATGGAGAGGAATTTTTCCTAATTGTAGCCATATTTAGGCCCCCCTTTTCCTTGTAAAATTGAACTGTCGGTGTTGTGACTACTGACACATTAAAATTTACGTAATCGGAGAAAGTATCGGTGCACTCTTCATAATTGAAATAGCCGAGTTTACAAAAGACTCAAGAGTTAGCTTGGTTCGAGCCGCCATCGAGGCGTAATACCTTACGTCCAAGATCGAGAGAGATCAAATTGTATAAACTCAAAAACAACACGAGTACAACGACGGAGAGCCTCACACAGAGACGAACCCTGCACTTGTGGATGGTGTGTGCGATAGAACTGAATGACTTAACTTGTGGACTAGCGTCCCCGATGCTCTCTTTATATAAGGCCGGACCGAGGTTACATGGCTTGGCGCCTAGGGAATCGAGTGACTCCCTAACAGGTGGGGTCACAGTCTTCTGTGGGTTTGATCCTCTGACGCCCACTGGCGCTGTAGCAAATAGTCGGCGTCCTTCGTTCGTCCTTCTGTCCACCGCAGGGGGGGGGTGTGAGGGGGACAAAAGTAACTTTACCGTTTGGCTTTACCGCCCGACGGACAACTTTACCTCCCGCCGGATTGCTTTATGTGCTTTTAAAATGCTTTACCGCCCCAGCCTGGTTGCTTTACTGCTTTCTAAGCTGCTTTTTTTTCTCGCTATACTTCGTCAGAAATCTCTGTGTCCGTTAGGCTTTAACCGTTGGAGCGGCGGCCGGCCCTCGGATGGGCGACCAAGTCTTGTCGTCGTCCAGTCCCAGCCTTCGGGGGGTCAGGACTGTGTTAGCGATTTCGGTGCAGGTGCTGGAAGCGGTCGGCTTGGATTCCCCGACCCGTGGGGGTAGGGTCGTTGTCTTTGGTTTACTTAAGTCTTTCGTGGGCTGTCGATGGACCATGGGCCGTATTTCACAGATGTACCTGTACGTAGAGGCTGGATCCGTATGTACCCGGGGTATACTATCCCGACAGTAGCCTTCGAGCCCTGCGCCGTTTATAATTCTTGTTGAGGCGGCGCTGGGCAGGTCTTCGACAGAGATTGATGGTTGATCCTACGGAGGCGCGCGAGCGCGCCTCATAGGGCATAGCCTCTGAACCCCTAAGTGAGCCGAAGGGTCGGTCGCAGGACTAAGTCGTCGTCTGGTTTTTGGGTTTTTCGTCGTTGATCCTACGGGGGCGCGCGAGCGCGCCCGTAGGGTGTAGCCCTCGGGCAATCTGAAGGGTCGGTCGGGGGGTAAATGACCCCCGAGCGATCTGAAGGGTCGGTCGGGGATAAGTATTCAAATCGATAGCTCCCGACCTTCAAGGTCGGTTACAAACTGATTTTTGTTATCAGTCGAGCATCGGGACAGATGCCTAGATTGAGCCGGTCGGGCCGGCCTTGTCTCATGATCAGCATCGCGCCTTGGTCGGACTGGGCAGGCCAGTCGATTTCCATGATCAGCGCCTCGGGTAAGCATCAGGCCGATCGTTTTATCGTCCGACCTTTCGTTTGCCCAGGTCCGTGAGATGACTCACGGCGTTAGTAACGGATGTCGGTAACGGCTTCGACGATCGCACGATTCCGTTGCCTCCACGTGGACGACGGATGTAACGTCTGGGAATTTGTAACCGCCAATCGATCCGGACAGTCGGATCGAATGATCGAATGGCCCAGAAAGCGCGACGGTTTGCGTGGGCACATTCTGTCGAAAGGACGCCCGCTAGGCATTAACTGCCCAGGCAAGAGTGCGCAGTTACCTCACCCGCCGGCGGAGGTTTCCAAAGTTTGTGGCGGGCCCACTTGTCGGCGAGTGGGTATCAAAGCTTGCGGGTGCTCGACGGTTCGGGCGCCTATTAGGATGCGCCGTCACATCGACGCGGTGGTTTGAATAAAAGGCCTCCGCTAGCCTCCCATTCGTCCTCACTTGTTTCGAAATCCAAAAACGCACCAGCCCTTGCCTTCGTCTTCCTCGCGCCCTGTCGCCTCCTTCTCTCGCTGTCATTCTTGTGTTCGTCTTCGTTGCCATGGCCGGCTCTCCTTGGAAGAGATCCATCGTCATCGAGGGGGCCCTCGAGAACTACGTTAAGGCCGGCAGACTCTCGTCGAGGGAGGTTGCGCGGTAGCTGCCGGCGATCGGGGAGCGCGCATCGGCATCGGGGCCCAATGAGGTGATCTCCTTCATCGACTTCCACGAGCGTGGGCTAGCGCTGCCGAGCTCCAACTTTTTCCGCTGTCTGCTGGCCTACTACGGCGTCCGCCTCCACCACCTCAACCCGAACGGGGTGCTGCAGATCTCCGCCTTTGTCAAGCTCTGCGAGGCGTACCTCGGCATTGACCCGCACTTGAACTTGTGGAGGTATTTCTTCCGCGTCTCGCAGCAGAAGGAGGGCAACGTTATTTGAAGCGTTGGAGGCGTCGGGATTTGCCTCCGCAACAACCGGGCGTCGAAGTACTTCAACGTGCCATTGAAGAAATCGTTTAAGGGGCGGCACGGGGGTTGGTTCTACCTCGATAACGCCGCCCCCGGCTTGCCGCCGTTCAGTGATGAGCCTGTCCAGGTCTTGGACACGTGAGGCGCGAGGCTCACCGCCATAGAAGAAAAAGAACTGGACCCGTTGCTCTGACAGATTGAGGAGCTCCAGGAGGATGGCTTGAACGGCACCAAGCTCGTCGCAACCGTCGTCAAGCGCCGTGTTCACCCTCACCGCCTGTGTCCTCGACTCCTGTGCGACTACACCAGCCGGTTCGACGGCATGCGAGAGATGATCCGATTCAAGCTGTCGGCGGATATCCTGATCCTGCGGTTGGGCTGGATCCTAGAGGGTGACGTGGCGACCGAGATGGCTGGTGGACCGGCCCCTCTAGATACGGGGCACCAGGCAGGAAGACTAGTGAGTCGCATCATCTTCCTTTCGTTGATCGTCGATATAGTGTAGCGTAGTCGTCGTAGTCTTAGGCTTGTGTTTGTCCATGATTGTCGTAGAAGGATATCCCGCTGTCGCCCGCGCCGACTCCTGTCGTGGTCACTGCCGTCGACGTGGCTGTAGGTCCGGCTGCTCCAGGCATCGGGCCGGCCGTCCAAGGTGCGGGACAGGTTGCTTCAGGCGTTGAGCTGGTGGCCTCGAGAGCCGGGCCGGCTGCTTCGAGTGCAGCCGTCGGGTTGACGTTGTCGGTCGGGTCAGGGTGGTCTCCCCTGCCCCTGCTCCTGCTACTGTTGCCCCTGTTGTAGCGGGGCCTTCTGCTGTCATCGCGCTGGATGACTCCGACTCCTCGACGACATGCCGCTGAACGAGCGCATTCATCGCCGGAGGGAGTGGAACGATGTGGCCGAGCCCTCTTCGAAGAGGGCGAGGACGGAGGTGGTCGAGACCTCCGTCGACCCTAGGCGTCCCGAGTCGCTGTCGCCGCGGGGCCAAGAATTGGACCGCCGGCGCCGAGCCGGGGCCTCCCGTTCTCGGTTCGAGTGTCGCGAGCAAAAGTCCCTGCACTTTTTAGTTAGCTTATCGCAGTTTGTCCTACCATCGGTCATGTTCTGATCGTGTTTGTTTCTTCGCGTAGTTCCCCGTCTTCGATTGCTGCGACGTGGGCCCATACGGCAGGTTCTGCGTCTGAGGGTGAGACTGCAACCCTTGAGTCGACACAGTCTGCAACGCACTCGTCCTCGTCACCGACGCGGTGTGCGGCGGCTGATGAGCCCACAGTTGGTGGAGCCGCACCGCCACCGCCACCGCCCGAGCCAAATCCCTGAGGAGAGCGAAGAAGCGGGTGAGGAGAGTACTTCCCCTCCTCCGGACGCAAAAGCCGGGGAGGGTGAGGTCTAGCCCTTGAGCGTTGGCGCCGGGGAAGTTGAAGCGCAGCCCCCGAGCATGGATGCTGGGGCCGATGGAGCACAGCCAGCAAGTGTCGATGCCGGGAAGGTTCAGGTGCAGCCCCCGAGCGTCGATGCCGGGGCAGATGGAGCTCAACCCCCGAGAGCAAGTGCCAGGGAGGCTCAAGAGCTGGGATCGTCTCCCGTCGCACGGGCGAAGGAGCCGACACCGCCACCGTCGCCCGTGTCCATTGCCGATGAGCCGGAGGTGCAGGTGCAGGCGCAGTCCCCGGTCCAGGCGCTTCCCCAAGCCGCCGAGGCATCGCAGGCGCTGGTTCTGGGGGAGCCGACGAGACAGCCTTCTGCTGCCGTCATGGAGGAGTTGAGGGAGCCGGTGCAGCCCCAAGCGGCGGAGGGGACGAGGGAGCCGTCGCCGTCGATTGTCGTGGAACAACAAGCGGCACCTCTTCCCGCTCCCGTTGCTCCAGTTGAGGCGGTCAGGGAGGCTTGGGCGCACCTCGACGGCCAGGCGTCGATGGCGAGCTGACTTGTCGCTGAGGCCATCCCGCACCTCCGCGGTGCGCTGGAGTCCCTGACCGAGTGCTGGGATATTTTCGAGGATCCCTATGCACGGCAGTGTCGGGTAAGTTAAGACTTCTATTGAGTTGGTTTTTTATGAAGCTTAGTTGGTTGTGGTGTTGAGCGGAGGGCCCTTCACAGGAAACCCTTCGTCGGTCGGCGAGCTATCCCCTGCAGGACCCTCTACAAGCCGAGGTTGATGCGCTGCGCGAGGAACTGTCGAATGCCCGCGCTGATCTTGACGAGGCCAGGAGGGTTGCTGCCGAGCAGCGCCACGCTGCTGAGGCGGCCGAGCTCAACTCTCAAATCTCCTTCGAGCAGGGCATCAAGAACCAGAGGGAGATCGCCCAGGTGCGCGTGGAGAAGTCTAAACTCTCCGAGAAGCTCGCTTTCGCCAAGTTCACGGTCGTGCGTAAGTATTCTTTCCTTCGCGTCTTTTAGCTCGTTTAGTTGGTCGGCGTATTGAGATTCGCCACTTTGCGTAGAGTTCAAGCAGCAGATCGATCGGCATGCTGCGGAGATAGAAGAGCTGCGAAATTGGACACGCGCTGCTGAGGGAGCCCGTGAGTCGGTCAAAGGCGCCCTTGCTCGATCCGAGGAGCTCTGCCGCCTCGCCTGGGAGAGCCGAGATGCCTTGGATGCGTGCGTTACGGTGGCCGAGGACGAGGTCAAGAAGCTCTCGGCGGAGTTGGCAGGGCTGAGGGAGTCTTCGGCCGCCATCTTGGCGCGGGAGCGGGAGGCCCACGATTCGGTGGTGGCCCAGCTTCGACAAGAGCTGGCGGAGGAACGCGCTGCAGCCGAAGCTACGAGGAAAGACCGGGATGGTAAGTACTTACTTTGCAGCCGTCGCGCTTGATGCAGATGCGATCGACGAGTTTCGAATGTTGCGTGGTGGAGTTCGTTCTCTGCTGTGCCAAGTCTTCCCCGACGCTTGCGAGGGCTCCATCATCACAGATCATGCAGTCCGAGTGCTAGATCTGCTTCCGGGGCTCATCAGAGCTGGTGGTGGCATTGCGGGACGGTGCGGCGCTAACCTTGGCGCACACCCGGTCGCATTATCCCGACGTCGACCTCGGGCGCATCTCTGAAGGGTTTGCCGCTGGGACGTCGGAGGCGGAGATGCTAAGGCTACACGACGAAGTGAAGCCCTACGCTTAGGACATCGTGTCTGGCTACCAGAGGCAGAACTTCCTTCGAGAGCGCTTCGGGCACTTGCCTGTAGTTGTGTCTGTCGTTAGAAACTCGTTTGTAAATAATTTCTTGCAAAACAATGTGAACTTTCGTGTTCGTTGTTATGTGATTCACTGTTTCTGACCCCTTCAGTGCTGTCGATAGTGTTTCACATTTAGCATTTTTGTAATCCGTTGGGTGTTGATTAAGCGACTGTATCAGGTATAGCTCGTAGGGTCGAGTGTCGGGTTCAATACAACCGTTCAACGTCACCAACGCCAGGTCATCAATCGTTAGCCACGAGAAAAGACTTAAATGAAAGTGCTCATAGTCCACTTCGACACGTCCGAGGGTCACCCGTGAGCTGGGTACGGGTCAGGGGGTCGGTCCTCGAGGAAACGAGAGAAAGGCACGGAGCCTTAGAGAGGACGAGGCGCGAAGCCTTGATGAAAAGCGAGGCACGGAGCCTTGGCAAAAAGCAAGACACGGAGCCTTAGCGAAAGATGAGGCACGGAGCCCTGAAAAGAAAACGAAAGGGGCGGACGATCCGACCCTTGGACAGGGACACTGAGAGTAGCCCCCGGGCGGCGAAGGGTGGCCGGGTAGGCCACGCTTCGCCGTCCAAAGTAGTTAAGTAAATAAAAACGAGATGTGCACAAAAAACTTAGCTGATTTTATTACATGTAGAAACGATGCAAGTTCTTGATATTCTAGGCATAGGCTAGCTCCCTGCCGCCTTCGGTCGCTAGTTTGTAGGCGCCAAGCCTTAGAACTTGTTTGATTACGTAAGGTCCCTCCCAGGGTGGAGACAGCTTGTGATGGTCGGTCTTGTCCAGCACCCTCTTGAGTACAAAGTATTCGACGTTGAAGTTCCGATCCTTGACACGTTGAGCGTGTAGTCGTCGCAGGCTCTGCTAGTACTTGGTCGATTGTAGGATCGCCATGTCGCGTGCTTCGTCCAGCTGGTCCAGGGGCGTCTTGCCGCGTCGCTTTCGACCTTTTTTCGTCGAAGGCTCGGACCCTCGGGGAGTTGTAGTTGAGGTCGGTTGGCAGCACGGCCTCGGCTCCAAACGTCATAAAAAAGGGGGTAAACCCCGTGGTTCTGTTGAGGGTCGTAAGCAAGCCCCACAACACGGACGAAAGTTCTTTGACCCATTGCCCGGTCGCCTGCCTAACGGAATCGTAGATTCGAGGCTTCAATCCTTTTTCAATCCTTTTAGCACCATCCCATTGGCGCGCTCGACTTGACCGTTGGTACACGGATGGGAAGCGAAGTCGAGTCGGATGTGGTACTTTTCACAGAATTCCTAAAAATTGTGGCCAGTAAATTGTGTATCGTTGTCGATGATGATGGAGTGTAGGACTCCGAACCGGCAAATGATGTGGCGAATGAACTCGACGGCATGGTCGGAGCTGATGCAGTGGACCGGCTTGGCTTCGATCCACTTGGTGAACTTGTTGACCGCGACAAAAAGGTGGGTGAAGCCCCCGAATGCTGGTCGGAAAGTTTCGAGGATGTCAAACCCCCAGACCGCAAAGGGCCAGGTGATCGGAATCGTCTGGAGCTCTTGTGCCGGCAGATGCGTCTATCGGGTATACAACTGACACCCTCTGCAGGAGCGAATGAGCTTCTCGGCGTCGGAGATTGCCATGGGCCAGTAGAACTCCTGACAGAAAACTTTTTCCGACTAGGGTCCTTGGGGCGGTGTGATGCCCGCAAATACCCTAGTGAATGTCGTCGAGGAGATGGAGACCCTCCACCTGAGGGATGCAGCACTGAATAACGCTGCTGGGGCTCCACTTGTACAGCTCATTGTCGATGATGACGTAGGCGTGAGACCCGTCGGGCCTCGTTGGTGTCGACCGAAAGAGTGTCATCTTAGAGAAAGGTGAAGATGTCATGTGACCAGTCGGGGATGATGGCCATAACCTCCACCCCAGGGGTCGGAGCTTGCTCGCTGACTGCCGCTTCGACCTGGGGGTCGGCGGCATCATCTTTGAGCGTGATCGTTGGCTTGGAGAGGACCTCAAGAAAGACGTCGTCGAGGATCGGATCTCGCCCCGAGGCCATTCCGGCTAGGGTGTCGGCCGCTTCGTTGTCACGGGGTAGAACATGATGGAGCTCGAGCCCGTCGAACTTGTCTTCTAGCTTGCGGACCTCCTGACTTGGTTCATCTTGAGGTCTCTGCAGCTTGATATTTTCATGACTTGATTCACGACGAGCTCGGAGTCGCCCTTGACGTAGAGCTGTCGGAAGCCAAGTGTTATGGCCATTCGGAGGCCATGGAGCAGAGCTTCGTTATCGGCGGCGTTGTTGGAGGCGAGAACATGAATCTGCAGGACGTACCAAAACTTGTCTCCTTTGGGGTAGATGAGGACGCCGTCGGCCCCCGAGCCTCTCAGTCTGCAGGAGCCATCGAAGAACATGGTCCAGTGCTCGAAGTCGGTGGGGGCCGGCGGCTCTTGAGCTTCTGTCCACTCGGCGATGAAGTCGGTGGGGGTCTGCGATTTGATGGCTTGCCGAGGCACGTAGGTGATGTCGCGGTCCATGAGCTCTATAGCCCATGTGGCGATGCGCTCGACCACGTCTTTGACGTTGATGATCTCCCCAAGCGAGAAGCTTGTGACCACTCGGATAGAGTGGCTGTCGAAGTAGTGGCAGAGCTTGTGGCTGGAGATGAGGACGACGTAGAGCAGCTTCTCCACCTGAGTATAACGAGTCTTGGCATCGACCAATACCTCGCTGATGAAGTAAACGGGCCGCTGGACCTTCAAAGCTCGGCCTTCCTTCGACCACTCGACGACGAGGACGGTACTGACAACCTTCGTAGTTGCAGAAATGTAGAGGAGCAATGGCGCACCGGGGGTCGGAGAGGTTAGGACCGACGGGGTAGAAAGGTTAGGACCGGCGGTCCTGATGAAGTGATCAGACTTTCGAAGGAGTCGATAAAAATGCATGGCCTTCTCATCCAGTCGAGAGATAACGCGGTTGAGTGTCGCCAAACATCCAATGAGCTTCTGGCCCCTTGATGTTGTTGATGGGTTCGAGTTTACGGATGGCAACGATCTTCTCGGGGTTTGCTTCGATGCCGCGCTCGGAGATGATGAACCCGAGAAGCTTGCCGGAGGGGACGCCGAAGACGCACTTCTCGAGGTTGAGCTTGATGCGAAACTTTCGGAGGTTGGCGAAGGTCACCTCCAGATCCTCGATGAAGTTGGCAGCTTTCCGAGTGTTGATGACGATTTCGTCGACGTAGACCTCCAGATTCCGACCTAGTTGGTCGTGAAAGCACTTTTGCATGCAGCACTAATACGTGGCGCCGGCATTCTTGAGCCCGAACGGCATAGTGACGTAGCAAAACGAGCCGAATAGCGTGATGAAAGAGTAGCCAGCTGGTCGGAGCCGCGCATGGATATCTGATGGTATCCGAAGTACGCATCAAGAAAACTAAGTGTTTCGCAGCCGATGATGGAGTCGACCACCTGATCTATGCGCGGCAAAGTAAGAGGATCCTTTGGGCATGCCTTGTTGAGACTCATGTAATCAACACACATTCTCCGTTTCCCATTCTTCTTCTTAACCATTACAGGGTTGGCCAGTCACCCGAGGTGGTAGACCTCTTGGATGAACTTAGCATCTAGCAGCTTGGTGATTTCCTCTCCAATGGCGCGGTGCTTCTCGTCGTCCAAGTGTCGAAGACATTGCTTCACCGGTCTGGACCCAAGAAGGATGTTGAGGGAGTGCTCGGCGACCTCTTTTTGGGATGTCCGGCATATCAGAAGGTGCCTAGGCGAAGACATCTCGATTCCGGATGAGGAAGTCGACGAGCGTGCTTTCTTATTTGTCAAAAAGCGATGTCTCAATCCTACCCTTCTTGGTCGGATCAGCGTTATCGAGGATGATCTTCTTGGAGTCATCGGCTAGTTCGAAAGACGTGCAGGTTGAAGGCTTGAAGTCGAGGGTTTCAGCCAACACCTTAGACTTGCGAATCTCCTCAAGCTGAGCCGACCCTGCGAGTGCGACGGCCAGCTTGTAGCTCTCCTGCTCGCAGACGAGAGCGTGCTTGAAGCGGGACGTCATGGTGATGACGTCTTTAGGCCCCAGCATCTTGAACTTGAGATAGACGTAGCTGGGGACAGCCATAAACTTGGCGTAGACGGGTCGGCCAAGGATAGCATGGTAGGCTCCGGAGAAGTTGACCACCTTGAAGGTGAGCTTCTTCGTCATAAAGCTGTCACGATCACTGAAGGTGACGGGCAAGGTGATCTGACCCAGGGGCACTGCACAACCCCCAAGGATGACACTGTGGAAAGGAATGTGGCTCAGACGGAGGTCGGACTCTGAAAGCTTCATGGCTTTGAAGGTGTCGATGTAAAAGATGTTGAGGGCGCTACCGTCGTCCATGAAGACCATGATCTGGCGCGTGGTGCCGATGATCGGATCGAGCACCAGGGGCAGGCGCCTCGGCTGAGGGACGTAGTCGGGGTGGTCGGACCTGTCGAAGGTGATCGGGGCCTCCGACCACTTGAGATAGTGGGCACAGCGGGGTCAGTGAGATTGACCTCCCGCCATGTTTTCTTCTGGTGGTGCCGTGACTCGTAAGCCACTGGCTCGCCGAAGATCATCAGGCAATCCTCCGGCTCGAGGAAGGCATTGTCGGCGTTGCCCTCGGCTTCCTTCGCATGAGGGTTGGGATTCTAGGATTGGCGGGAGTTGGGTCGGAAACGACTTTTGTAGAATGCCAGCATCAGGTGGTAGTCCCGCAAGGTGTGCTTGACGGGGGTCGTGTGATTGGTGCAGGGCTTGTCGAGCATTTTTTTTGAAGTGGTTGTTGTGGTCGATTGGCTTCTTTGCTTGGGGTCGGGGCTGTCGCTCGGTGACGCCCATGAACTCTTCATCTTGCTGGCAGTTCCTCTGTTTCTTGTTGCTCGAGCCACCCCTCGACCGGTCGTCCCTCGACCGGTCGTCCTTGCGGTCGGAGCGCCGGTCGAAACGGTTGTTGTTATTGCGGTCGGCCTTAGACTTGTCCTTGTTCTTGGTCCGATCCCCGTCGAATTTGGCCTGGACGGCCTCCTCCCCGATGGCGAACGTGGTGGTGATGTCGAGAAGAGCGCACGTCGTTCGAGGGTTTTTACACCCCAGCTTGTGAAAGAGTGTCTTGGATGTCGTGCCGCAAGTGAAGATGTTGATGACTTCGGCATCGCTCACGTCGGGCAGCTCGTTTCGCTTGCGCGAAAAACGCTGGATGTAGTCACGGAGCGATTCGCCGGGTTCTGCTTGCAGTTCTTCAGATCCCAGGAGTGGCCCGGGCGCGTGTAGGTTCCTTGGATGTTGCCAACGAAGGCCCGACGGAGGTCAGACCAATTGCGGATGCTGCCCTCGGAAAGGTGCTCGAGTCACCACCTGACCGAGTCGAACAGGAAGAGTGCATGTACTGGATAGCGAACAGGTGGTCCGCGCCCCCAGCTCTACATGCAAAACGATAATCCTCAAGCCAGTGAGCAGGGTTAGTCTCACCGGTGTATCTGACGATGTTGATCGGAGCGCGGAATCTCTGCAGAAAAGGTGCTCTTCGGATTTGGGACCCGAACGCTCGGGGCCCGATCTCATCTGGACTAAGGCTCCGGATGCGGTAGTAGCTACGCCGACGCCCGCGACGGTCAGGAGATTGTTCCCGCCTGGACTCGACGTAGCGCTTGCTCCTGGCTTGCTTCCGCGCCTCGATGGTGTGACGAGCGTCACGATGTTCCTCGAGGCGCTGCGAACGTTGCCAGCTGGTGGATAATGATCTCGCACCTCGGCCCGACCACGGCGGCTGTCGCGGGCCGAACTTCGTCGATCGGCACTTGGCCGGTGAGAGCTGTGTGCCTCGGAGTGCTGTCGATACGATGGTTCAGGGTGTTGAAGCGCGTCGTCAAGGTAGACGCGTAGACAATCGTAGGTCACCTAGAGCATGGGGTTGTCGGGAGTGGCGGACTCATGGAGGACGTAAGCTGCCGTCGCCAGGTTCTCGTATGACGTGTCGAAGACGGGCGTACCGCCGTCCATAATCTGCTGATAAGTGGAACGAGCCCGGGCTCGGGCGCCACCACTCGTCGCAGCGGCACCTTTACCCGAAGCATCACCCTCGACAGCAGATTTGCGCTGGAGGGCGTTCTCGACGATGAAAAGAGCGCGACGGTGCGGAGAAGAGTCATCGTCAAGAACCTTGCCGGGAGTGGGGTTCTCCGTGGCCTTGGGAGACTGTAGCATGAAGCACTCCCGAGGCGGGTCATGGGCCAGCACATCGTCAGGCAGACGACGACGAGGCGAACGACGACGAGGTGAGTGCTGCTTGCGCGGAGCCTGAAGACGAAGCTCGCCGCCGTTGTCAGCGACGAAATCTAGGCTCCCAAAACTAAAGGCCTGACCGACAGCGAAAACAGGGATGTTCCATGACCGACCATCACGAGTGATGGCAACAGCAAAACTCCCAAAACGCAGATGAGAGATCGAAGTCTCTCCCACCAAAGCAAAAATCGAAGCCATCGAAAGGCGAAGCAAAAACACATCACAAAAACCCTCTACCTGGCGCGCCAACTGTCGATGTTCTGACTACCGGCACAGTAAAATTTACGTAATCGGATAGAGTATCGGTGCGCTTTTCGTATTCGAAATGGCCTAGTCTACGAAAGACTCAAGAGTTAGCCTGGTTCGGGCCGCCGTCGAGACATAATACCCTACGTGCAGAATCGAGAGTGATCAAATCGTATGAACTCAAAAACACGACTACAATGGCGTAGGGGCCTCACACGGAGAGGAGCCCCTACGCTTGTGGGTGGTGTGTGCGATAGAACTGAATGACTTAACTTGTGAACTAGCATCCCCGGTGCCCTCTTTATATAGGGTCGGACCGAGGTTCCATGGCTTAGCGGCTACGAAATCGAGTGACCCCCTGACAGATGAGGCCACGATCTTCTGTGAGTTTGATCCTCTGACGCCCGCTGGCACTGGAGCAGATGGTCAGCGTCCTTCATTCGTCCTTATATCCACCGCGGGTGGGGGGAGACAAAAGTAACTTTACCGTTTGGCTTTACCGCCCGACGGGCAACTTTACCTCCCGTCGGATTGCTTTACGTGCTTCTGATATGCTTTACCGCCCCAGCCTGGTAGCTTTACCGCTTTCTGAGCTGTTTTTCCTTCCGCTGTACGTCGTTAGAAATCTCTGTGTCTGTCAGGCTTGACCGTTGGAGCGGTGGCCAGCCCTCGGATCGGCGGCCAAGTCTTGTCGTCGTCCAGTCCCAGCCTTTGGGGGTCGGGACTGTGTTAGCGATTTTGGTGTGGGTGCTGGAAGCGGTCGGCTTGGATTCTCCGACCCCTGGGGTCCGGGTCGTGCCGGGTTGTTGTCTTTGATTTGGTTAAGTCTTTCGCGGGCTGTAGATGGGCCATGGGTCGTATTTCGCAAATAGACCTTTACGTAGATGTCGGGTCCGTAGATACCCGAAGTATACTATCCCGACATGAACTGATTCTTGTAAATTTTTTGTGAGACTCCTGCGAAAATTCTGCGTTCCAAATGAGGTCTTAAAGTTACCAAACATTTCACAGTAAATTTGTTGAAGTTGCTGGCATGAATCTATGCACTTGTAGTGCGGCAATGGTTTATCACGCGCATGAAAGAATTTTTCTAAATGCTCTTAAACATGATGGATATATTGACAAAAACGTTTTTATTCTGTTGTAGGCAGCTAGTACAACGAAATCAGTCTTATATTGCGCATATTTTGATGATATTTTTTTTAACATATAGTTTTCTTTTTTTGCCTACTCATGTGTTGATAATATTTACTTTTCCTTACAAGTTAAGATTTGTTCGTACCAACAATTTGCGCATTGTTATCCATATAAATATAAACATTATTCACAATTGGGATATTTCTTGTGATGATAGTACTGTTCAAAGGTTTTTTTTTTTGGGAATTACTGTGCAAAGATTTGGCAGATCACACTTTTGTTGTGGGTGCAACCGTGTGTGCCATGTGCCATGAGCCAATGTCACGCTTCTGCCAAACTCAACCACACTTCTGCCTAATTTTACCTACCAGGTGCCATCTGCCTGCCATACCGGCGGCCCTGCCCGAGGCAAGCCCCCAAAATTCCCCAAATCACAGCCCACAGCCTGCCTCACTGCTGCAGGCCACCTCGCCGCCGTTCCCGCCGGCAGCCCTCCTCTGCGCGGCGCGCTGCCCCCTGGCGGAGATTAGCCTCCCCGTCCTCCCCGCGCGCTCACATCGATCGCGCGCCGTGGGTGCTTCGCGATCCTTGAATCGTTGGCCGGCGGGCGCGATGTTTGAAGGCCAGGAAGGACCCGAGGGAGCAGGTGATTCGAATTCGTGAAATCTTGATCGTAGCACCTAAAGTAATGCCCTTTTTTTAGAATCATATGACTGCCTTTTGGCTTGATTAGGCACGTCTTTGCTTGGTTCATGTGTCGCAAACAATTTCAGGAACATCTGTAGGATGTTTTAGAGATTTTTTGGTTAGGGCTAACCGGTGCTGATACAAATGCCAGGACTGTCCCTTTTATGTTGCTTGATGAAACATGCATCTGGCCCATTATCTCCTGGGTAGAGACTGTAGAGTTATATGTTCTGTTCAATTTTCATTGACAGCACTCATTTGTTTAGTTTACTAGCACCTACAGACGTTTCCAATATGCCATTACAATTTTGCAAACTTTGAATTATGCCATTGATGTGTCAATGACAGATGAGGCCCTGCAAGTGAATGACACGTGGGCTCGAATGGCATATTTCAAATTTCACAAAATTGTAATGGCATGTATCAAATTAATCCTTTCCAATACCATTTCAAGAAGTGTCAATGTGGCCTTCTGGGTTTACTGATTGATATCTTGCAACTATCAGGTCTAGTCTAATAACACTCATAGATTTTTCATGTATTATTTAAAGAAATACGAATGTGTGTACCATTGGGGGGGGGGGGGG
>BCLF01000016.1:2011428-2067215 GCA_001602275.1 Zoysia japonica
GGGGGGGGGGGGGGGGGGGGGGGGCACATAGGTGTTCACCTCCGAGGTTTCTTGTTTAGTGAAGACATTTGAGAGAGTATTTGAACCTGGAAGGAAGAAGGGATTTTGAATCCTTTCTCACAGACTTTTCCTTCCATACAGGGCCCTAGTAAAAAATTTAGTGTCATGCTTCACAATGCAGAATTAGATGCTAAAAAAAATGCAAATGTAGGATTTGGATAATGAAGACGGTATAGCAAGTTTATAACGTTGCAGTTTTCATTTATAAATTTAGTCAGAGATCACATAGAGCTGAAACAAAAAAATTGATAGTGTAATGGGGATCGACAAGAATGACTTTGACTTGAGCTCTATTCAAATTTATGTTCAGTGCTATGTACCAGTATTCAGTGGCAAGTTCTTTTTTTAATTTTTTGATTGAACAATTATCTTCCACTGCCTTGTACATTATTTTACATGAATTTAAAGTATTGCTGCCACTTTCTAATATTTTTAATGTAATCTTAACTTTGATTAATGACATGTTTACAAAAAGGTGCCAACCTTGCTGCAATTACACCAGTATCCTTGTTGGACCCAGATATCGTGGTTATAAAAGAAATGATATTGAAATATTGACATCATCTAGAAAAATGGTTAAGTTTGAGTAGCATCAGTTGATGTGTGCTTTTGATGCTACAGTGCAGTCTGTTTCATCAATCTGGTTCTGGATCTTTTTATATACCTGTAGATTGCTGTGTAGACTTTTTGTACATTTATCACCAATTTACTGTATTAGTATATACCTTCTTGTAAAGAAAGGATCTCCCTACTTATTATCACTATATTTTTTGTAGATCATATCATGGACCTAGGAGAAGGCAATATCACTCCTAGAGTCAAAAGGGCAAAAGCCACAAATTGGCCCAGAGTTATGTCGAAGTTTTTGCTTGACTGGTACCTTGAAAAGAAAAAAGGAATGCCGCCTAAGACCAAGTTCAAGAAGGAGTACCATGCTTGGTGCACATCTGCAGTAAACGCAAAATTCAAAACAACTTTCTCTGTTGATCAGGTCCATCGCCATTTTAGGCGTTTCAAGGAGATTTGGATTATCGTGACCCGGTATGCCAATGAGAATGGAAGCAGGTTTGACAACAAACACAAAATGCTTGTGCTTCCTCCATCCACAATGGCCCGATTACCTGTAAGTATTATGTCTTTGGAAAATTTAGTTTTTGCTTACTCACTGAGGTAATGAAAATCTTTCTTGTATAGATAACAGAGCGTGCTATTATCGCTAAGCCGATTCCATTCTTCGATCATATGCTTGCTCTCTTCAATGACGGCCAACTGGATGCTGTCTGCATGAGAAACCCTGTGCTGCTTTATGATTCTGATGAGGAACTAGAAGCCCATGATGCATTGAATGGCATAGCCACTTGTGCAGATACAAACGAAGAGGGAGAGGATACAAACAAAGACGGGGCAGAAAATAAGGATGAGGCAGATTTAAATAACTTAATGCTTGAGGGTGAAGACAATCACCATGCGGTGGCAGCATGTAGTGGTGAGGTGCCTTGTGAAGTGATGTCAGGCACGAGTCCGCCATCTGCACAGCCATCTGGGTCCGTGGAGAGTGGATTAGCTGTTCTTAAGCCTAGCGCAGCGAAAACGAAAATAGTCAGTAAAACCAAACCGTGTCCAAAGCCACAGGCTCCAGTGCTGCGTGACGACAGGAATATCAATATGTTAAATAACAACATAGCAGGAATTCATGACAGTGTTACAACACCAGTTAGGGCATCAACATCTGACCTGAATGCGCCTCTGTGGAAGATGTTAAAAGAAATTCCAATGACACCTGCTGATAGGCTAGCAGTTGGAATATATCTTTGTAAGTCAGAGTTTGAAGTGCATCGGAGCTTTTTCATGAACATGGGCAAGGAGTACCTTGAAGCATGGGCCCGCAAGTTCTTGTCTGGAGAGGAACATGGAGCCTTTTAATTGAGAACTGAATCCAGATTGAGCTTCTTTCTTGCGACTGCGTCTATCCGGATGAATTGTTGTCCATAGCATATTGGTAGCGTTACATCTGTTCTACAAGATGCACATCTCGTGCTTAAGGTGTTGGTGAATATTAGTTAGATAGTTATTATGTAACTTAATCTATGTACAAGCTACTAACCTTTTGGAATCGTGAGCTTTTTAAGGCTTGTTCTAGTTATGATCTGTCCATCTTGTGGATGGAAACTAAAATGGTCCAATGTTATTTATGACTTTTAAGTTATGCTTTTTGGAGTGCCATCTTTCTTCGAGACAACTGAGTTTGGGGATTTGACAAGGGATGTACGTAGTTGAGCTACACATCGTAATGGATGCACTTTTCGAAGATCACCTGAATATGCATTGCGTACTTAATTAATGTCAATTCGCCTGTACAACAGTGAATGATTCTCCCTGCGGTACCATTCAAATTACTTTATTACTGGCTTGCAAACCAACGTCACCGGTCAGAGAAGTGGAGCGTGCCCTCTTAAGCAATGAACAGCTTGGTGTCACAAATAAGTGCGAATTAAACAATACTGGAAGGTAACATTGTCAAAAACCAACCATAAGTGCTGCCTTGTTTATTTACGGTAAAGTTTTGCCACATATTGTGTCACAACCCAAGCCAGAAAAGCAGGACCTCGGTTCCCTAAATAGTACTAGCTATTGTCATTGTACAAACTTGGTACAAATTTAAAAGCACTTCGTCCATGCAAAGAACTTTAGAAAAGGCTGCAGCTCGTTACATGCTTACTCGTAATAATGAAAAATCTTTACATTCTGGTGGGGCATCTGGTTAGATGGTTCACCCTAGCTGTCGGCCTGAGAATAACTTAGCTGGTAGATCAGATGGAGCTCGACCTAAAGAATAGTGCATAAGAGAAATTAGTTTGATATGTCTACCTGATGTGCAAGTAAAACAAGTTGTGTATGCACGGAAGAGAAGCTTAGGGAATCAAACCTGCTTATATTATCAGAGGAATCAGTCATCCAGTAGTGATTCAATGGCGCCCTTATCAAAATTCTGTGTCTCTATCGCCAGTTGCAAACCCTGTGGAATGTAATTTGATTAATCCATTAGTCAGGCTACTGCAATTGCAGCACACCCACTAAGGGCACCTAAAAAATGTCGCATCTCACCTGCATTAATTTCTGACCAGTGAAAGGCTTCCGGGTCACTTTTGGACCTTCCTGTAGCAATTGAAAATGGAGTGTTAGTGAACTGGACAACCAGCCCAGGGTGGCCCCAACAACCATAAATAGACATACCAAGCGTTCTGGCAATTTTCCACCATTTTGTTCTATGAATTGGCATAGGTACATCACACCACGACATGAAAAATCCTGTAGAAGACAGAATACTTTTGTCAACATAAGATGAAATAGTAAAACAAACTTAAACTATTACTGGAACGGCGCCACCCTTTTATCAAAAGCATGCAAGATCGACCTGTTGCATGCTTGGGACTACCCAAACTTGCTTGGGACTAAAGACTTTGTTGTTGCATGCAAGATCGACCTTTGTAATAATTCATAGTGAATCAATTTCAAAGAGAGAAGACCTACCTGTTTGGCTTCCATTGAATCAATTTTTCCATCCTGCAGAAGTACAAGGGGTTAACAAAACAAAGTAAAAAAAATATATTGGTTTACTTGTGTATCAGGTATACACTTACCAGACCCCAGACCAAGTCCTTGATGTTTTTGATTTCAGAACCAATATTCTCAAGCTTCAGTCGAGCATCAGTAACCTAAATAGCAACATATTTGAAAAATATATGAATAATACACATTTAGGCCAATAGATCAGTTCAGTGTAATGAAATTAAGGGTAAACAAACTGCAATAAGTAAGTTGTATTAAAGGGCACGTACATCATCTCTTATTTGTCCGGATAGAGCCTTTTGCTGATCCAATTTATCATCAAGCTTTTCAATGCGCTGTGTCAAATGTCTTTTAGCAGCCTACATAAATAAGAAAAAGGTTAGAACACACAGGTTGAAACAGAAGAGATGAATTGCTGACAGAAATAAATAATGATGGAACACTTACAGCAAGAGAACTTTGTACTTGCTCCAAGTGCTTAGTCATACTTGAAACAGCATTTGCCATATTGCGTTTGGTGACATACATTAGATCGGAGAACGAGATGCCCTGGACAACAATAAAAATGAATAATTCTTTTTAACAACATAACTAATGAATAACTGATGATAGAAGAGCGATTCAAGACGTTACTGCCTTAAAGAAGAGAAGGAACATAAGCCACACCTAAATTAGCTTTAAGTCTACAGTTTTGGTAGTTATAGCATCAAACAAAATAAAATCTATGATAGACAAGGAAGACATACTTTCCACCACATATAACCATAACCCAATGCTCCCACAGTTGCTGCAGGTACTATCAGGCCTGATAATCCTGAAAGATGAATAACAATCAATTGTCAGTTTGGCCCGTTTTACAAGTCAAATACATAGCTAGCAAGACAAACCTGTTTGACCGGAACCTCCACTAACAACAGTTATTGGACGTGAAGAAGACATTTGTCGGACCTCCATGGTTAGGCGGCGCACCTATCAGGATTGAAATTCACTTTGATATGAGAACTGAACTAGCATGCCCATTAAGGACAAATGAAATCTATGTTGCATAATAAGTCAATGACAGACAATTGTGTACATATTAAAGAACTATATTATGAACGATGGCAATGCCACATTCAAACATTGAAATTTGCAAGGACCACACTCAGTTTCTTTTCTTGTTCTCTCTCTCTCTCTTTTTTTTTTTTGGAAGGGATCATTACAAGATGGAGATACCTAATCCACCAATTTGGTTGCAATACCACGAAACTTATATCAAAACAACAAAAAACATTTGGAGCTACCAAGACCACCACTCTGGAATTGTAAATGACGAAATCACATCACAATAATACAGAACAATCTCAGCAAAGGAATGTTTGATCAGCATTATGGATCTAAAATATCGGGATCTAATGTATTTGTTCTCTTCTGATGTTTCCCGCCTAAAAAATTAAAAGGCGTCATCAAGGATATTATTAACATTGTTACACTTGAGGTACAGAACTCGAAATCAACCAATAGCCTTCAACGCATTCCATGATTTCTACTTTTTAAATTGGTCATTCACAGAAGCAAAATCAGCGGCAAAAACACATGGTGTTCATATTTCGGAATCATTATGGGTAGCAATAGGCGCTAGTGAATACTCGCGAATAAAAATCCTAGCTAAAGCATGCTGCAGCTCAGCCACACCCAACAATAACATAATAAAACAAACTAATCATTGGAAGGGCAGGGAGATCACACAAACCTGCGAGAGAAGAGCTTCATCGACGTTGGATTCCCCTTCGCCGCCGCCCTTTCCTTTGTTCCCCTTGTCCAGTATCTCCTGCGAACCCACACGGCGCGGATAATCAGAAACCCAACCATATTAATAGCACGCTCACCGGATCAGGTTGCGGGATCACGAGCAAAATTTAAGTCCAGAGAGCGGGGCGCGGCCAGAGACGCGACGCACCTGAAGCTCGCCGAGGATCTCGGCAAGTCTGCCATTGCGGAGGACGACGGAGCCCGCCACGCCGGCGCCGACGAGGACGATGACGCGGGTGAGACCCATGCCCGCCTGCACCATCGCCATGGCTGCGGGCGTATCGCGTGCGAGGAAACCCTAGCCTGGGGCGGAGGCGGGCGAGGTGTGGAGTGCGGCGGGGAAGGGGTTGAGGTTGAGCTGGTTTGCAGGAGGGCGACGCGATGAGGGAGAGAAGAGCAGGGCTGGTCGCAGGTGGGGCCTATATGGCGGCGGAAGGTAACTCGGTCGGCGCGATCTGCGGGCGTTGAAACAAACGCCCCAAAAAGCAGCACCTTTTTAACGAGATCTTTTCTTCGATTAAGGCCCTTTTAAGGATTTTTTTTTCCTGATTCCTATTTTTATAAAACTAAACTGATTTGTGTGAATGTATATATGATTCATGTGAAATTTATGTTTTTCAAAGGAGACCTAAATTGCTTGTATTCGAGTAGTAGTATTTAATTTGCACCTATTTTTTATAAAACTAAAGTGATTTATGCGAATTCATATATACAATTCATGTGAATTTTATTCGAGTAGTATTTAATTTGCGCTATTAAGTTCTCCTCTCTCCTAAAGAATAGAAGAAGTCTAACTGTCTGTTAAAACATACTCTCTCTATTCTTAAATCGATATCGCTTTGACTTCAAATCTTAACTTTTACCATTTGTTTTATTCAAAAAATTATGATAAATTTTATATATTTTATTATAATTTACTTTATTATTAAATTTATTTGAAACACAATGCAAAAAATTACACCTTTAAACTAATTTTTTGAATAAAATGAATGGTCAAAGTTGAGATTTGAAGTCAACCGTGGCATCATTTTAAGAACGGAAGGAGTACTTATTACTATTTCATCATTTAAGAAAAGAAAATTGTGTTACGTATAAATTCCAAGTAAAATACTCAACTTATCATTCAAGAGACATGAAATTACTAAAAGCCAATAAGGATGAATAAAAGGATAAAAGAATGTCTAAGGTACATTTTGTCTTACATTATGATTTTTATTTTGATTCCTCCCAAACTAAGTTGAATTTTATAAATTTTTTGCTCACTGACTCATCTACAGGGGGCGAAACTTAAGAATGAGGTTTTTAATCGTAAAGAGTAGCTACACGCGGCAAAATAAACATATGATTTCTGTATTCTTTTATGTACCACGCGCCACAATGGTTTAGACGAAAGAGACAGTGAGCTTGGACAACACGAACTATGATGGTGCCGCTTTTTCCAAAGAGACGGGCAGCCAGACAAATTCGGTGAAATTTAGAACAAAAGCCCATCCTCTGAGTAAGCAATTGAACAGAGTGAGATGTTAATGATTCATGTTATGAATGTAAAGTTGTTAGTTCAAAAATCCATCTCTCCCTCATGATTTTATTAACCCCTGAATACATAGATGTGTAGAGTTTGCCACTGTTTTATTATCTACAATGCCACCTTGCAAATAGAATAGTGCATATTGAAAAGTAGCCACGAATTCATTGGAAACATGACGTCCAAACAAGGGTGACGACGAAACAGTTCCACGGCAGTAGCGCTAGCTGAGAAGCCTGAGATAGATCGGTTGCCAGGTCAAGGGATTTGGTAATTTGCGGCACTATTTACATCGATTGTTCATGATCCATTCCTTCAGTCAGCTGCGGAAATGTGCAGCCTTCACTCCGACCCACCGCCGGAGGCCGGAGTGCCTGCACTGCGGTAGGCAGCGGACTCTTCCGCGTAGCGCTGCTTGTCGGCTTGGGACTGCTCCACGTATGGCTGTCTCTCCTCAACTGCAGAATTTGGATGCGGGGCAAATGATTAAAACTGTTTTTCTTAGTTCTACCATATTTGCTTCTGTAAATAAATATGATGATATACATGAACAGCAGTGACTTGTGCTGTGTAAAACAGATAACTGGACTATTACCTGTCATCTTTTGCCACTTCTCCCCGAGCTTCTTTGCGATCTCTGTGGTAGCCAATTCAGGATTGCTGCTCTTCATGTTCTGCATGGGGAAAAAGGTCAAAACACGTTTCAACAAACTAAAGCCCAGAACGGGAGTAAATGAAACATGGACCTGTTATCTTGCAAAATGAGCAGCTTAAGGTTTCTCTATGTATTACTAGAACTTAGTCAAGTCAATAAGATGACCTTCTGGAATTTGGGTTAGAAGTAACTTACAGCTCGTTCTGCCTTTGAGAAGTACATGAATGGTGCAATCGCTCTTTTAGGCGCATTTGGATCTTTCTTCTTCTTTGGCTTCCTTTTTTCAGATCCTTCATCTGTCCCAGCCTTGCGCATCCTCTTTACCGGTGGTGGCTTTGAGCTACTAGCTTCCTTTTTGGAAGATTTCTGGAAAACAAAGTACATTAGCACTGCGTATTATTACAGAGGTTTTAGTTCAAACAGGAAGTGTTACTATGGTTAATCACCTCCTTTTCTCCTCCACTCAAACTAGCATCAGAGCCATCCACATCAGAATCATCAGTAGGAGATCCACTATCATCCTTCTCTGCTACAAAATCTTCATCCTAGCATCAGAAATTTTCAAATTAAGTGTACAGGAAAATGAATGGTGCTAATCCAATCCATGAAAAGGTTCTTTTGTAAGACCATCAATAAATAGGCAATACCTCTTCATCACTTTCATCATCAGCCTGATTTTTAATTCTCTCCAGATGTGGATCAACAGAATCATCATCAGTGCTCTGAAGAACTGCTGTAACACCACCAGTTCTACTTTGTCCATCTCCAAGATTCATGATTTTCAGATGCTTACCGCTTTCAAAATATAGAAAAAAAAAGATTATCAGTCCATAATTAAGACAGCAGGTATACGTATTTAAAAAAACCATAAAGGGGCAGCCGTGCACCGTAGCTCCTGCTTGCGCAAGGTCCAGGGAAGGGTCTGACCATAATTATAAAAAACATGAAAAGGAAAATACCTGATGAAGTTGAATAGGTTATGATATTCATTCCTTTGGATATTTCTAAAGAGGTGTTCTTGATCATTTTTCAGCTTTACCAAGAGGTCAAAATAGTGAGATGACATACTAGCACCACCAGCACCATGACGCTCAAATTCAACATATTCAATCTGCATCGAATAAAAGGTCACCATTGGAGATTAAACAGATAAATATTGTCAACCGGCCAATCAGTAATTATTACATAAAAAAATAACAGACCTCCTCATGAAGAATAAGTGTAGGCGGTTTTGGCAAAAAGAAGAACCCCTTTTCAAGCGGATAAAGCAATCCATCTTCAGCTTTCAGTGATGATTTGACTGCATATCCGTCCAGACAACTGCGGAATGTACTAGGCCTCGTCACTTTAGCACCAGAAAGGCCTTTAAGGACCAAGGTAAACACCTCATGTATTAGACCCTACAAATAAAACACACCATTTTTTGTGAGCTAAGTGGTGAAGGAGATACTGATCAATATACTGAAAAAACTGCACATAAAGAACAAATGTTATCCAGCAATTTACTTCTTAATGAATGGCAGCTCTCCATCCTTTTTCATGAAATACTTCAACAACATAACCTTTTAGTACCAATCAAGTTGGGGTAGTCTAGATATGAAACACAAGCAGTAATCACTACACCACTTACAAGGTGAACAACTGTACGTCTATGTTAGCATAACATAATTTCAACAAACAGAAAACTATACTTGTATCTGTTCAAACAATCCTGTGAATTAAAAAAAAGTACAGACATAGAATACTGATAAATCACAAGTTTTTCAGTGAAAAGTAAAATTAATAGAAGCTAGGATCCATTTTTCAAATGATGAATGTTAAACGTACGCAAGCACATATTATCTATTGAAAGTGAAAAGGACATATCACCCTGTATGAACTCTGAAGACCCCTAGCCTTGTACTTCTCAGCTAAAACCTCCTCGCTTAATGTCAGGTCCCTTTCAACTACTGTCTCGGTCTCAAACTGTTCACAGGTAAATAAATAGTTTTTAAAAATGCCAATTCAAAACTTTATCCAAGTTAACGTGAAATCTGAATTCTTGTACAAGACCTGAATAACAATGTGCGGGTATAATGTTTGTCCTTTTCGAATCGGTGGATCAAGTGTGATAACCACAAAGGTATGAGGGTTCTGTGACTGTATAGGTGTAAGTACAAAGGATGAAACCATACATTAGTTTGTAGTCAATAGTAACCATAAGAAATATCACATGAAGACATATATTGAAAGAAATATAACCTTTGGCAAAACAAAAAGGCGAAGAATACTGCTATACTGGATTTTGAAATCAGTAGCTTGCCCTTGGAGCCTCAAGAATGATGTGTGAAGCTCAATCCTAAATCTACCTCTGAAATCAAACATAGCAATTGTCTAATTTTAATGAAAACAAATATGTATACATATTAAATAAAATATCCACAATTTTAATTAAGAAAAATGCTCTGTAGTAGTGAGAATTTTGATTTTTAACCTTGGTGTGAGTATTGCAATTCCGTCAAATGAAACAACTGCTGCCTCTGATGAGCCATCAGCATCAGCTTTAGACATGATCTCCTTCCATAACATCTGAAAAAAAAGGGAGGAGGTTATAATACTTGTGGTACATATATATGTGCATTATTAATAGTGTGCATATCAGACAAACTCACGTGAGCTGATGTATGGTGCTCGTCTCCAATAAATTGAGTATTTGTAGTTGGTACATGAAAACTTAAATCCATCAGCGAATCTTTCTGCAGTCAAAATGAGGGAGAAAGGAGAGTTTACATGTAATATAATAAAAATAGATAATAAAAATTGAAGCACTGGATTTCTTCTAAAAAGTATGCATTAATGTTTGTAAAAATAGACAACTTGAGAAAATTTGTCTGATAGCAATGGTTGTTTGGCCTATCTAGGGAGCACTTTTGGCATATATAAGTTGCATTGGAATAGCAGCTCTGAAAAAATAATCTTTTCTTATACAGTCGAGGAATAAATGAGAGACACTATGTCGTGTAAAAGAGTACAACAGTATTTGTACCTAAGTTATGTAAAACTTAAGAAAAAAAAAGTTTACTTCTAGCATCTTGCCCAGCACATCAAATCAACAACATTCTACAAAACAACAAGTGGACATGGATAAAGGGAAACACAATAAGCCGAACAACAGACCTCATTAGCTGCAGTAGTGTCATCTAAATGGAATTCTAGAACAACATCTGTCTTGCCTTGCATCTGAGTCTGTGACACATCTGCCAGAGACACTTCAAATGCTTCCTGTGAACCAACATTAAAGCACAGCGTATTCCCTGAAACGAAAACAATAAGAAAAAAAAAATCGAATCAAGAAGAAATAACCAGATGGCAATTCAATACAGATAACACCAAACAAAATTGGCTTACCATTGATTTCAATTCCACCCCAATTATGCCCACTAACGGAAAGCTGCTTCTCCTCTGGTGTAATTCCAGTGCTCTTTTGTATGAAGCTAGTCAGGTTACTAACATCCTACAAATGAAATGGAATAGTTCTGGAGTTACGATATAGAAAGATTTGCTTAAGGAATAAAATAAAAACATTCCAGCTCTTACCTGTCCAAAAATCTTCATGTTAGTTATACAGAAAGAATGCCTAATCCCTTTAAAATAATAAAATGAAAGCAACAGAGCAAATATCACCTGCTCACGGAAGCCAATGAATCTGTAAAAGAGGCCATCCTTCGTCCCAACACCAAGCTGATAAGATCTAGGGATCCTCATCCATGTTACAGAAGTGATATCAGCTTTATCAACCTCAATCACCTTTCCTCCACCTTGCTTCTTCCATGCCAGTCCTCCTGAATAAAGTTTAAACTGCCCAGGGTTCTACAAGAACAAGCAATCACAAATTTCAGCAGCACGGTGGTGTTACCATTTGTAATAACCATAAAAGAAAACGGAAATAGTATTAAGAGTAATAATCCTTATTGCACCACTTCAGAATAAGCAGATTTAAATTTTGAAATTATCTCAACCACGGAGGCCATGGGATGTGATCGGTTACAATAATCATAAGTGAGAAGCCAGTTGAGTAGAATACGGTGCTGCGACAATTAGGAAATGGGCGTGCAATCTTGGACAGACTCGAGGGAAAATTACCAAAATGTCAAATTCAGTGTTAAACTTCAGAAAGAGTCTAGGATTCAGTCATTCGTAGCGGTTTATTAGAAACCCCAGTGGTCCATTCCATTTCTTTCAGAACCCCGCATTGTTCCAGGACTCTGGTCCAATAGAAATCCCAAAAATTATTATATCCACCTCAAGAACCCTAAAACGTGATCTCTACAGAAATCAAGCGCCGCACAAAACACCATAGGCATGATTGAGGAGTCCATCCCGCTCGCGAAATCGCCGCCGCAAAATCGTTCCAAGCGGTAAACTCTAACGAAACGACGCCTCGATTCCAGTGCCAAGCAGCAGTGCGAGACGGTACGGCAGGCGATGAAGGGGATGGGGGGACTCACGCCGCCGCCGCGGCCGCCGAGGGAGATGTTGTTGAACTGGTGGCCGTCCGTCATCTTGCCCCCTGCCTCGCGCAGCAGCCGGTTGCCGCCGCTAGAACAGTCCCGAGTCTCGACTCCTCTCGTGCGATCTCGAGCTCGCGTCGCGTCGCCAGGGGTGCGCGCTAAGGGAGCTCCGCATGGAGGGAAGGCGGCTCTGTTTTTCGGTGTGGGAATGGGGTGGGGCGCGCGGCGCGCTCATATAGGCGTTGGGACGTGGGGCCAGCCCCCGGCTGACAGGTAGGGTTGTCCACTCGGGTAGCCAATTAGAGGCACTTTTTTTTTTTCCTTCCTGAGACTGGACCAGTGTAGCCTTGAGATCCATCATTAGTTCATTATTAGATGATTCCTGTTTCTGCGGGAATTTATAAATGATTAGATAATATTATGAAAATGTAATTCAATAGTTCATAATAAAAAATTTATCTACATTTATCTATTTCAGAGGCAATAGCGGTGATAATGCTTGCCAATAAAAAGATCAACTGTCAATACATATCTACGAAATCGAAGCATGAGAAAAAATAGTTACTTACTTGAGTCTTATTGGATCTTGAACATCAGGAAAGAACATAGATGCCAATTTTTTCGGGGTCACTTCACTCTTGATTTTGACTCTATAGGATAATATCAAAATATGGATCAGATGACAGTATATAAATCACTAAAGAATTAAATAAAATAACACTTGAATGGTACAAATTAAAAAATTGAGACCAAATCCAGCAAATAAATAACAAATTGAGAACCAATAGGTAGAAACATAACAGAACAAACTGGAAGGAAGATCATCAGGAAGAAGAAAAGCGACATAGTTAGATGGATCATTAACCCATCACTGGTAATGTAGAGGTAGGAGTATTAATGCCATTAGCATCATTAGTGTAACAACACCTTAATTAGTCGTAGTAACATTTGATTAGTGAGGTTTCATGAATGCCCTTAGCACTATTAAAATAACAACTCATTGATTAACCGTAGTAACAGAAGCGAGTGCGACGTGAGAAGAGAAGGAGGCAGAAGGTTAAATCATGACGGTCGAGATGGTTGGAAGGGTTGTGATAGTACGGTGCAAATAAAAATAATGATGTGGCTTCATGAAAAATGAGATAGTGGGAGCAATTATGCCATGCCATTAGCACCATTAGCCTAACATCTTAATTGGCCATAGTAACATCTGATTAGTGAGCTTTCATGAATGTCATTAGCACCGTTAATGTAACAACTCTTTGCTTGGTCATAGTAACAGAAGAGAGTGCAACGTGAGAAAAGAAGGCAGAAGGTTAAGTCATGAACGGTCGAGATGAACGGTCGAGATGGTTGAAAAGGTTGTCATCGGACAGTACAAACAAAAAATGATAATGTGGCTTTACGAGAGATGAGACAGCGAGAGCAACTATATAAGTATTATAAATTCCGGGGAAGGACCTATATGAAAATTTGAAACGCAAGAATATATATTTTTTAGATTTTATGCTACACTGCATTGACTGGAAATCTATGAAAGATCTTCATTTCTAAAACCAACCCTGACGCCCTCCTTTAGGACACATGATTTTTATAGGAATCATTTAAAAATTTCACCGGAATTAGTTCATTGAAAAGCGTAGAAAACATGATTTTTCCTCCATTTCAAAGGAGGCCTGAATCTCCAACAAAGGCATGCCTTCTTTTGAGCAAAATTTCCAACTAGCCCTTAAAGAATCAGAGGATGTTAATACATCCAATGTTTAGGAGTATCCTCAACAGAATAGCCTCAACGCAGCAAATGAAAAAAACTTGAGTAAACATTTTCCTTTTGGTCCATATCTACTGTCACGCGATATGAACAATTTGGGATTTCCCCTCCCGACAAACAGGGACCAGGCCTAATCCATGCAATGCATTTTTCAGTGCTGGCTATGCCCAGCTTGCTCAGCACAATAGTACATCAACTGACGACACTTGAACAGACATTTTCTAAGCTCCACATCGACTGTCACCCAATACGAACAATTTAGGATCCCCGCCCCCCACCCCCCACCTTCAGTAAGGTGTTGGTGTATCATGTCACACAACCACATCTTTCACCTCCTGGTGTTGCAGTTTTAGAGATGACCAAAAACGAAAATGATACATCTTGAGGTAATGCAACTGAAATTTGGTAAACAAAAGTTTTGCTAAGTTATAAGGTAAACAAGCAGGCTTCATGCTTGTTTCTTGTACACTATTAAGCAATGTGTTCCTACAAATATTATTGACAATAAAACACTGCTATCTTATGCAGTTTTCTCAGCTGATTGCATGTTTAGCCTCCAGACTAGTTGCTGGAATCTTTCTTGTACATCTCAGGTTTTAGAACTCCAATGTAAGGCAGGTTCCGATAGAGCTCTGCATAATCCAAACCATAGCCAACAACAAAGTAACCTGGGCACTAAAAATCAAAAAGAAATTAAAAATTGCAAGGCAGGTAATTGGAAAATGAGTGTAACCCAGTGGTACCTCACAACAAAAAATATTTTTGTACAAAAGATATGGGCTATTTGCATCCATACCATCACTTTGAGTGCACTTTTCATCTATACCATCAAGCTAGTCAATGACATGTAGGGTCTGGTCCTACATGTCATTGACTCAAGGTGGTGGTATAGATGGAAAGTGCAACTAAAGTAATGGTATAGATGGAATTATTTCAAAAGATATTGTCATACAGAACTATGTGAAGGAGAACATTGGTACCTCAAAGCCACGGTAGAATTTTCCATCCCCTACTAGCTGAATGTTGACTTTCCTTCTTGCTGGCTTGTCAAGGAAAGTGCACACCGATATGGATGATGCACCCTTCTTTTCTAAATGATCAATTAGACAGGAGAGAGTATTCCCTGTGTCCACAATATCTTCAACCTACCAAGATATGAGGTCATTGTCAAATTCCATATACCAGTTGAAAAAGACTGAGCAACAGGCAGGAAACCATCTCAGACTATAGGCAGTGAGGAACTTTAAAAAAAATGATAAAGAAATCTAATTTAACATTAAAAAAAACAAAGTCAATGTGCCATAGTATCATTCAATGCTAGATAAAGCAAATCTCTCTGTCAGATATCATTCTTTAACATTGATTGCTTACCAGTACCAGATCAGTCATACAAAAAAGTAGATCGATGGTCATATAAAAAGGAGATAGAGCAACACATCAATTCCACAGGCACAACCCCTCTTAGAGCCACACAACACACAGACACACAAAATTCAAGAGTCAAGTGCCAATGATAAGCTCAAGTTTGAATTGACCAAATTCAACATAGAACTATTTTACGATGAGTGACTGCTGCTTACATGCCCATCTGTAGCTGTCATTTGTGACAGGTAAACCGTTGCATCCATATTTTCAGCTATCAATTTCAACACATCAATCACGACAAGTTTCTTCAGCTATTGGTTTTGCTCTGAATTTTTAAGTAGTAAGTTAAGACGCATTGTCAGTCAGAATTATTGCCTTTGCAAACAATGATCAAACAATCTTAAAATACTGTATGATTTGGATCAATTTAGGAATAGCATCACTTTATCCAACCAAAAATTATTGTCCATTTAGCGCACTTGGCGTCAATATTTGGGGATCTTGAAGTTACATACTCCCTCCGTTCTTTAATTGATGTCGCCGTTGACTTTTAAATTCAACTTTGACCATTCGTCTTATTCAAAAAAAATTGATAAATTTCATATATTTTGATATAATTTGATTTATCATTAGAGTTATTTGAATCAGAACTTAAAATTTTATGTATTCGAGCAAATTTTTTGAATAAAACGAATTGTCAAAGTTGAATTTAAAAGTCAACAGCGACATCAATTAAAGAACGGAGAGAGCATGACGCAGGATATGCATGTAGCTGACAAACAAAGAGATTTTTTAGTATGAAATAGTTTTACTGGCATTGAAAGGCGAAAACACACTTGACGAGAGCTACTGAGTGAAGTAACAGTAAACAAGAGGTACACGATGCGTAGAGGGGCACGTGGATCATCCTGATCAAAGTGTCCGTGAGCGAACAACGGCTAACAGATGACGAAGCGAACAAATTTGTGACGCAGGACCACACCAAAGACAATCCCGAAGAAGACGAGACATTTCCACGGACATTGCAGGCCATACATGGGAGGATCAGAGAGGGGCACGCTCACCACGACGACGTGCTTCCCGGCGACGTCGACCTTGAGGTCGGAGGTGATCCGCGGCGCACCGGAGGACTCGGTGCCGGCGCCGTAGGACTCGACGCGCACGAAGTCGACGGCGAGCGGAGCGTCGACGCGGCGGACGAGGTCGGCGAGGAAGAGCAGCGCGCCCGTGGCGACGCCGACGACGACCGGCGGCTCCGGCAGCGCGCGCAGGTCGACCGCAAGCTCGGCGGCGACCTCGCGCACGCGGGCCGCGACCTCGGCCTCCGTCCACAGCACGCGGTCGATTCCGGCGTCGGCGCCCACCATGTCCGCCGCGGCGACGGCGGTGCCGGCGGCTGCGGCGGCGGGGGAGAGGGCTAGGGTTGGTCGGTGGCGGCGCGGGCGGAGAGCGGGGGATTTATTGGGCCGGTGGCGCTGGTCGCGGGCGGCGGGGTAGTTGTCCTGTTCCGCGAGGGGAATCGGAAAGGCGCGGGGTTAGTGGGGAGCAGGATAAGGAATCCGGAATCCAGCGCCGTCGCCGCCACCATGTTGGCCATCGGTACCCGGAATTGTACTGCCGTGGGCCTCTTGTGTTTGTTGACCTTTGTCTCTGCCTTGCTTTGCTTTACTGGATTTCTCACGCCGCTCACGGTCAGAAAAACATCGGACAGAAACAAGAAATCCAGAAACAGAAACAAACACGAATAAATATAAAATTCGAAAACAAAACAAAACGAGTCGATAACTGAAAAAGATATCGGAAATATGAATAAAATAAATATTGAACATTCAGTGTATGATCTAAGTCTTACAATATATATAATACAAATTATAATTAAATCTACAACATACAACCCAATAATATATGCCAATAAAAAGTTATTTGGTTCATAACATTTAATTTTTATTTTTCATAAAACATGTTAAAATAAGATCTCATTACCGTATTTAGAGAAAACGGTAAAAAACGGAAAAATTCCGTTAAAAACGGAATTCCGTTGAAACGGTCAGAAAAAAGATCATATCGTTTTTGTTACCATTTTTATTTTTCTCCGTCAATCCGAAAACAATAAAAAAAATGGTAAACAAAACGCGGTCGGAAGGGACCGTACTGTTTTCAGCCCTACTCTCTCGCACAAGTAGAGTAGGGGTACTTTCTATTTTTGAATTGTTATTTTAGTTGACTTTTATTATTACTATTGATCATTTATTTTATTTAAAAATTTAGTTAAATATATAATATTTTAAATTGTGATTCAAATAAGAGTTATTTTAAGGTAACCGAATATTATTGTTTCACCTACTAAAAAGTAAAATACACATTCAATCTCAACCATTGATTTAAACTGAAAATATATTAGTATCAATCAACAATGTGCCTCTGGTTTATCACCTATTAAACTCACTAATTACTTTTTGTGAAGAACCGGCCAAGTTGAGTTCAAACCGAACTCAAGCTCCATTCAACTAACAAGAAATCAACCCAGGTAGTCTCCCGATATGCTTTTCAAACACTGCCCAGGACAATAGCATATCGGTTTTCAACGTTGTACACATCACATAAGGATCTCACATACATATATAAGTTATTACAAACCTTAAGTAAAAGTTTATAACGAAATAAGAATGAGAGCAGTAGGGTTGAGGTTTTAGCTCTCAAACTTCCTAAGACACAATTAAACAAGGTACTAAGCTCTTATTTAGATTCTAACATGATGGTGAGTTCTACGCAGCAGAAAATATTTTAAAACAAACCGAAAGACAGTGTGTTCAGCCCATGAGCACCACCGTCACGCAAAGGACGAACACCGACTACTCATCCCCTTCGCCAGCATCGACAGAGAAGAAATAGCTCATTCTCACCTACAAAACTTCAATATTGCAAACGTGAGTACGAAGGTACTTAGCAAGACTTACTCGTGGGACATACATCAACACTCCAAGGATCATGAATGAGGCATTAGCAAAGATAATAATGCAATAAGACTTAATTGTGGAAAAACAGTAGATATTAATAATTTAAAAGCGAAGCATAAAGTAAAGACTCATGGGCAACTAATTACTAAACCCAAGCAATTAAATAATTATGCAAGATCGTAATAAGAGATGTGTCAACAATATATCTCTAATATATCCTACAACTTTACTATCAGTGATTAAAAAAGCGAAGTTGTTAACTACGATGAAAATCAATGGACACCAAGCTCGGTCATAACCGAGACCGCGACGATTCGAATCGATTATACACCCTGCAGGGCAGTTCAACTGTACCCACACGACTTGAGGACCATCCGGCTTATGCAACTCGCGACGTTGCATAAGAGGGTACTCACGTTAACCTTTCTCTCATCCATGCCCGAACGGTTGAACAATCGATATGTCAGGGAGGACCGATCCCGTGTCTCGTGGGAGCCCAGCGGTCACTCGTGCGTGAAAGTCAAGACATGCCGTCATGGACCAAATGTTGGTATGCAAATGAGATATTCGGCTTGTCTTACCATTATATTCAACATGTGGTATGAACGAAAAATGCTTAGGCCAACAATTAACAACGGCCAGTCCTTAACTGACACAGACAGGGCTATCACACACAGAACTCCTTTCCTGCTGCCAACCTATACTTCTCTGTCCGGTCTCCAATTCATCATCCTCAAGTTTAGACAACCATATGAATAACAAGTTAAATAAACATCCTATACCTGCGAAAAGGTGGTGACCTTCCACCGATTCGACTTCTACTGGTCTAAGCATGGCTAAGCAAGACACACTGGATCTAAGAACTACCAACAAATCTATAAACCTATGACTCCAAGAAGGGGATAATAATCAGCTTCTTACATAACCACATTTATCCTATTGCCCGACAAATGCAATATACACTAATTCATTTTATAATTTATATAAAAATAAGGATAAGTATGCATGATGCTTGTCTTGCGATGTTGAAGTCTCCTCAGCAAAACTACCCACATGTGCTTCACTCTCTGGAGCACCCACGTCACTCTCGAGTACGTTATTCACTAAACAATGAAACAACGACAATATGAATATGAATGCTATGCAATGCCATGACAAAAACAAACATCAAAACAATTTTATTTGTGAGTTAATATATGAGAGACTAATTAGGGTAATACTAAACTGATTATTTTATTTATAACCTTTTTCTATTACTAGAAGTAGTTGATACTAAATTTTTGGTAGTTAATCATTTTAAAACAGTAAGGTAAAAATATCAGTAGCGTTTAATTAACTACTTTGAGTAATATAACCAAAATTAATAAAAATAATTTAGTTAATTACTAAAGCAATTCACTTAATTTGGTTACACAACTAATTTAATACTACTCAGTAATGCTTTTTGTGCTCTAACCAATTTTAATAGGTCAAGATTCAGTAAATATAATTTAGAACAACATTTGGTTAATTATTAGCAAATATTCTAATTACTATGAATTAATTACTATAAAACAGAGATAAATTAATTATAAAATAATTACTGAAGAAATTAGCTTAAAATTTTTTATAATGTTCTTTAATACCTAAGGGACAATTAAGCAAATTTTTAATAATTTAAAGTGCACAAATAATTAATTAAGAATTAAACATGCATTAACCAATTTCTGTAATTAATCATTATTAAAACAAGTAATTACTTTTGTTTACTATTTTTAATAAATATTTTATGAATTTATAAGTCTAACAAAATTGGTTTCATATTTTTCTGAGCTAGTATGAATTTTCTGTGAATTTTACAATTTTTATCGAATTTCTGCGCAATCAGAAAGTATTTTCGGAATGGATAAGAAATCCGGGCCCACAGGGCCACATGGCGGCCGGACAACGCGGCCACACGTGTGGCCACAAGACGTGGCGCACGGGATCGGCCAGCCACAGTCGATCCCCGCGGCTGGGCGACGGCCGGCGGCTTGCCCCCTGGGGTTGCGCGCTCGGTTGGGCTGCCCGAGGAGGCGCCGCTTCGAGAGAAACCTGGAGGAGGGGTCGTCGCGGGCGGGTGCTCACCGGAAGTAGCTCGACATCGGCGGGTGGCGCAGTGCGAAGCTCGGCAACGGCGCACGGTCCGGTCACTCAACGAAATACCCATGTAGCAGCTTCTAGAGCTTCACCACGACGTGCAAATGAGCGGCGCGGGTGAAGATGGCATCGAAAACGCGTCGAAGAGGGTCGTCGACGGCGGGGTCCCCAGGTCCACTGGCCGGCGGTGGAGCAACCTCAAAATTGGCACAAAAGGGCGATCGATTCTTTTGAGTTAAACGCTCTAGAGGCGCACGAGATACAGAGGAAGCAAAGGACGGGATGAGAATGGAGAGGAGCTCACCAATGGTGATCAATTTTAGGAAATCCCTGGTGGCGGCTTCGAAGGTCACACTTTCGGGGAAAACGAAATCCGGCAGCTCACTCGGGAAGGAAAAGGAAAAGGAGTGTGGAGGAAGCTTGGGAGAGAGGTGGCGCACTCGCCTGCAGAGGCAGGAGGGTCGGGAGAGCGCGGCGACGGTGTTCCACGGCGGCTGCTGCTCGGTTGCGCTCCGGCCCGGAGAAAGACGTGCACGAGAGAAAGAGAGAGCGTGCCGGGAGGGACTTTGGCGGAAGAGGGAGTAGGAGGACAGCTGGGGAGGGCGCGTGGTGACCCAGCAACGAGGGGTGCCTTGCATGCGCGCCGCGCTGTCCGCGAGCGGCTGGGGAAGGAAGGAAGGTGCAGCCGACTGGTGGGGTCCGCGGCTTTTTTTTCAATTTTTCTGATATTTTTCCGAATTTCAGCGACAACTTCTGTTTTTGCAGAAAAAAACTCAACTTCCAGAGTTCCAATGAATTTGAAAATTTGTGGAGCTGAAGAACGTTTTATGAGGAACAACTTTCATTTTTGGAGCATCTTCAAATTCGCAGCGGATTTAATTCTAGAAAATTTGAAAGGCAGGTGACTGATTTTTGAGGAAATAAAATAATTTGCGACTTACATTTTTGGTTTTAAATTTTTACAAAAATCTTTTTATACTTCCTGAACCTTGTGATTATTGATAAATAAGAATTGTTTTAGATATTACTTTGAATTTTCTTGAGCTTGCTTTCTTTGAAAACTTTTAAATTCAAATCAAATTTGAATTTCTATTGACTTCGTTTAATTGAATTCTAGTTCAAATTCGAATTCATGATTTGAGGGACGAGGGATGTTACACTTTTTCAATTGAAAAATATAATATTCAAAATTATTAAAGATGTTTTCCCTCGTAAAAGGTAAAAGAACAATTTAAGTCTCGAGATCATCACAAATGGATGGTCACAATTATTTGGGTCTATTTTAGAATTTGACTCAAATAACTCTACTGATTAAAGTTAATTATAATAAATATATGAATTTATCAAAAATTTTGAATAAGATGAATACTAATAGTTAATGTTAAAAGTCAACAATGATGATAATTTAGGAATGGAAGGACTCGGTAGGAGTAGCTAAGTGAAACAGGTTCCTGAAGAAACTTCGATAAAATTATAGAGACTTTTAATATTTATTACTATCTCTGTCCTATAAAACTTTACATTAGGGTTTCATTCCATTTAACTCTGCCCAACAATTTTTATACATTCAATTAACTTTAACAACATAAATTTTGTATTTTTATATTTATCGTAAGAATTATTTATATAATATATCATTTTTATATTATAAAGTTGATAAATTTTTATAAACTATTAGTCATAGATGTATCGACCACTTTGGAAAACATTCAGTCCTCTTTGAAATAGAGATTTTTTTTCATCTTCTATATTTTTTTCTTTAAAAATTAACTGATTTACGTGAAATTCCAACCGGTGATGCGATCTGATTGGTTGCATACCGATTGAATCACACAACGCCGCTATAGCAGATCTCTAATGGTTACGAAGAAATATAAAGTATCTCTCGAGACAACATCAGAGTGGCGCAGCGGAAGCGTGGTGGGCCCATAACCCACAGGTCCCAGGATCGAAACCTGGCTCTGATAATATTTTTTTTCTGGCTTCCGCCTTTTTTTTTTTCTTTTCTGGTGCTATGTGTATTCCCTGCTCCAGAATTACGTTAGCTGATCCGCAACTTCTGGATTGTAATAGTACATAGAACCAATATAAGATATTCTGTAAGGTAATATCAATTTGATCAAAGCAAAAAGAAAAAAAAAATTACAAGTAGTTACTCATTTGGTCCCCTTTTTTAACTGTTAACGCCGTTTGAACATTAAACATTTTAAAATCTCTAAGGCTTCTTTTGGAACCTGAGAATTTTTTCCGTTTTTTATATTTTTTCTGTGAAATGAGACTAATTTTTATAAAAATTTCTGTGAGGTTTCTATAAAATTCCTGCCTGCCAAATGGGGCCTAGTTTTTTTCTCTGCGTCAACAGCGAATGTGTCAACCAAGGTTACTATCCACAACGGATTTACATTTTTTTGAAATGAGTCCTAAAAATTTTTATGTGAATCTCAATGCCAATTCTATCCCACTGTGATGATAGGGTAAAGTAGTAGCAGTATAACTCACAAAAATGTAGATACTCTCTTCAAATTTAGTTATTAAATATTGACCAGTTTAAATTTAAATTAGTCAACAGTTTAAAGTCGAATGGATTCTCTTTTATTTGCTATCGTTACGTTTTTTGCGGTAAAGTTGCGTGTAGATTCGAGTCATTGGACCGTGGACCAGAGTTTTAAAAACTGTTCGGGTTGCAAAAAAGGGTTGGCACCGGTTTGATAGATTTTTGAAAATCGAAGAACTCGTAATAGTAAACTATAAAAAGTGGACAAATTTGAAAATTAATTTTTTGAAAGAAAACCGCTCGGTTTTATCGGTTACTGTTCTGTTTTTTCAGTTTATCATTTTTGAATTTGAAACCAAATGGATTTGAGGGTTTTTCACTTGGTTTGACCAGTTTACCGACATCGACATCGGTTTTCAAATTTTCATTTTTTTTTGAATTTTTAATTTTTTAAACCAAAAACCTATAGTGAAACCAAGCCAGAAAAAAATTAAACAAAAAACTATGATTAAACCAAGCAATACTAGTTTTACCGGAACCGCGAAACTGTTCTAGACCCTGCCGTGGACAAGTGACAAAGAAGTAAGAGCACCCACAGTGTACCGGTGCCTAGAAAAATCTTCTCGTTGAAGCACCGATGAAAGGAGGGTGAAAACACTGCAACCATCGATGCCTCAACTAAAAATGCAAGTATCGGTAGAAGAGGAAGCACCTGGTGCTTAAAACGGCTGTGAGGAGAAAAACATCGTTGTCTGTATTGTGAGGAGAGGAAGAAAAAAGGTAGGAGTACCATTGCCTTGTGTCAGTGATGTGATATTTGAAGCACATAGTGGTGGTCTAAAAGAACCGTCGACGAAAGGGCAACCACCGAGGGTCCGAGCCCAAAATTGTTGGACGGAAGAGGAACACGAGACAAACCACCCTACGGCAAGATGCACCGAAACCCTCGCGCCGTTCTACGCGCCGCCGCCTCCTCCTTCCACCGGGCGGCCGCCACCGCGGCCCGGCAAACGCTGCCCAGGGCGCCGTCCGCACCCGCGCTTCCGGCGTGGCGGGCGCTCCCGTCGGCGTTTCCGGACAGCCGCAGCCGCCGCGCCTTCTCCTCGCCGGCGGACTACGGCAAGGATGTGGACGAGGTGAACCGCAAGTTCGCGGAGGCGCGGGAGGAGATCGAGGCGGCCATGGATAGCAAGGAGACTGTTTACTTCAACGAGGAGGCCACCATCGCTCGCGACGCCGCCAACGAGGCGCTCGCCGCCTTCGACGCGCTCCTCGAGCGCCTCCCGCCCGCAGACGCCGACGCGCTCCGCCGATCCATGGGACTCAAGATGGAGCAGCTCAAGGCTGAGCTCAAGCAGCTCGAGGACTAGGGGGCATGCTCAAGGCCGAGCTCAAGCAGCTCGAGGACTAGGGGGCACGTGAGGTTTGTTATTTTTTTTTATGTTTTTTTGAAGGAAATTTCGGGGAAACGAGCAATACATGTTCCGCTGGAGATTGAGCTGCCTAGGTGTTTTCATTGGTGAATAAATGAGTTGAACAATCTGTTGCAACTGCCGCTATATTCTTAGATGGGAGATCCGGCGCTAATTTCTCCAATTTGTCAACTTTTACAATCTGCCCGAATTGGTCGCTACAGTGATAGAAATTGGGATAAGCTAATGCGGCCGTGTGCTTCTGCGCTAGCACTGAGCTTCATTTGCACTTATTCTTGCTGAATGCTTGGTGATCCATGGATGGCTCATTGCTTTGTTTGCCCGCTGAGTCATACTGAAATGTTGTTTTAAACTATTTTGAGGTTTCTTTCCATATTTTGCTTGCTGGTGAATACACTTTTCAACAAAAAAAAGGGCTGCTGGTAGTACTTGTATCAACAAAGAAAATTGCTATAAATGGGATGTTATAATCCTAATTATCGTGCTTGCTGTTATTTGTGGAACTCATATAAATATGTTTCACTGTTCAGAAATTGGACAAATCCAATTTTGATAATGATATGATTGGCCTTAAATCTAAAGCAACGTTTGATATGCGCCACCTCAAATCCTGGTGGTTCAATATATGGCATATACAAAATTGAAAATGGCACTTCAAAAGGGTTTTGCTCACATTTATGCTACCTTATATTCCAAAATCTTATGAGATGGGTTTGATCTAGAATCGCTCCTTTCTTGTCACCTGCCCCAAGGATGACAAATGTGACTAGAACTCCTTTTAGGCATTATGTGAGTCACCAATGTGTTGAAGTAGCATGGAGATAAATTTTCTCTGCTCTCTTTCGGGATGCAGTGTGTCCTTGGTAACCATCAGAAGGCTTAATTTGGTTTTGCCTGTAGCTGAATTTTAGCCTATAGTGCAAAGCAGATATCACCTGTATTGCTGTTTTAGAACACCTTAATTCAAATGCAACTAATCATTTAAACTGGTAAAAAAACCCATGTTCCGAATCATCCTTGTACGGCTTGTTATAGTTCACTCTTAACTTGGTCGGAACAAATCACCATGGTGTTGCATTCTTTCGTCATTGGTAGGTGCTTTGGGGGTTTGGTGATCGGAGCCCACTTGTGGTTGCTCCAGAACGAAGCTTTCTGAACTATATTTTGAATATACTCTGGGGCCTTTGGGCGGGTTACTTAGAAGTGTAATCTCTGTGTTCTAAAATTGTTATTGTTAGGATACCAAATCTAGTTTAGTTTTGAACTAGATTTATCATCTTCATTATAATAATTTTAGAATAGAGGGAGTATTTGTGCAAACATACCACTCTCCAACCAAGCACGGATATATCACCACTAACCAAGAGCGCTCAGCCTCACACTGGCGCATTGGATGGAGGTGGAAAAGGAACAGTAACCACACATGGAGAAATTTTGGCGACGACCACGCCCATGAGCACGGCGCTCACACAACATGCAGTTCACGCAACCACCAGCAAGACGGAGGGGTCGATCGCGAGGGGGTGCCGGCCGACAGCAGTGGAGGCGGGAGGGGAGGTGCAGCCCAGCCGGCAGCCGAGAAGAAAACGAGGACCCCTCTCCCCTTGCCATAGTCGATCTGTTATGGTCTTTATGGGGAGGACAGATCAAGTTGAGGTGAGGTCCAGGAGGAGACCAGCGATGGGATGAGATTGGGTCTCTAACCAAACATGAAACAATCACTGTAAACTGTTTACGTCGTAAAATGAGCTAACCAAACAGCACCTAATTCCGAGTCAACTCGGTACGTGCCAGCTGCAATTCACCCGGGCTCTACCTAGACGCCGGGGAACACGACTCGACGTGCTCCCGACTTGGACTTGGACATTGCCGCCGCTGACCTGCAGCATGTTTACGTCATGACATGACGAAGGCGCACATGACGACACACACATCAAGCGTATAAAGACAACGTACGCACACAAGACCATTTATTCCTGAAAGATAACTATCGAATGTATTCTGGTCTACCACTCGTTTAGGTATACGATGTATTCCTTATACTGTTTTCAAATGTCGGTATAACTTTTTTCCGACAGTTATTCAACCGGTAAATGTTACCTTTAACAATCACAAGAAGTGCTGGGAAAAGATTAAAATGGTGGAGTACATGTAGCTTAATCAGTAACTACACAATTTCGTTACTGGGCGGCCTGATCTTCTTGCCGAGGGGCTCGGCATCGCAATCGACTTCGTCCGCACCACTTAGGTGCTGTTGGTGCTCACTGCATAGCACCAGCATGTAGAAACCGAAGAGCACGACGAACGACGTCATGCACCAGATGACGACCGCCAGCGCGGCCGGCAAGAGCAGCGACACTCGGTACGCGAACCCGCAGCTCAGCGCGGCGGACAGCGCCCACACGGCTAAGTGCAGCCGGCGCCTCTCCGCGGCGGGCGAGTCCGGCGTGAGCCTCTCGGCGCGGCGGAGGCAGAGGAGTAGCCCGGCGAGGGCCGCGTACGCGCCGCAGACGAGCCCCAGGTCCTGCGGATCGCGGTGCGCCCGCCACGCCGTCGCGGCGAACATGTACGTCGCGAGGGCGAGGACGAAGCCGCGGCAGCACCACAGGACGAGATGCGCGACGACAATGTGGAGGTCATGATGGTGGGCTAGGTCCTCCGACTGCGAGTGGGGAGCAGTGGCGGCCGTGGCGGGGACAACGACGACGCTGCCGCATGTCTTGTGATCCATGGAGAGTACGTAGTGATCGATGGAAAAGCAAGAAACCCTGATCGATCAAGTAATGTGGTTGTGTTCATGCATCCTTATTTATATACATGGAGTCCAAGATACAACATCGACGCGTGAAGACCTTGACTCAACTTTTTTTTTTGAAAGGTACCATGACTCGAATTTCCGTTGGATTTCTCGTTCTCTGGCTTCGTGTCAAAAGGGAGAATCGGTGACGTGCCCAAGGCACCAAAACATTTAGTACCAATAAAGAGTGGAGTAAATTTCACGGATAGTATCTTCTGAGATGGCTTGGATTAAGCTAAGCGCTAAGTCAATTTTCAACCATTATATATTTATGCAACCGTCCAGATTTTTTTATTCTTGTGTGCTCACAAAAACAGTTTGTTGAGTGATACAACAAATGTTCCGCCTTCATTAAATATTGCCGCTATAAAAGAATAATGTTTCAAATGTACATTTGCTTTGTTCCATATGTTGTGACTAAAAAATATGCAAAATTTTAGTCAACTAAGAACTAATTGTTCTAGCTTTAGTTATGAAAGTTGAGGAAAGACGCGGCTACGCGTGACCCTAATTGAGTATAGCTGACCAGACTTCTAACGCGGAGTTGGTGATCTTTCACAGGAAACAGGGATGTGGCTTCTCCAGTGGGGGAGCCAGCTTTCAAAATTAGGGTTGGTCAAAAAAAATATTTTGCCCGCACAATAAAATTAAAGTGCCAACTTTATAACAGATATTCAAGCCAAATAAAATATTTTATAACATAAGTTTGTAAGATAAGTTCAAATCAAATATAATTACCTTACATAGTAAAAAAGAGATAACAAACTACTTCTTGTTTTTGTCGGACATACGCTTTCTAATGGTCATAAAAGAATTGATAATATTTTCTTTTTTCACATTCAAGAAAACATCCCGCTCAATAAAAGTAAGCATACAATCATCTAAAAGTCTGTCACTCATCATGTTTCTCAATCTATTCTTGACAAAATTCAACACCAATTTGAGAAGCAAGTATACTAAATCATAAACATTATGCCTATTTGTTGCCATAAGTTTAACTGAGAGCTCAACAAGATTATTTATGCCTTGGAAGCTATCTTGCTTTCTCATATCATCGATATAGTTATCAAGTTGCATTTCAAGTCTTATCAAATCTGAGCTTGAAAAATTATTCGAATAAAATTCAGCAAGCCTACATACTTTATGAGCATCAAACGAAGCAAAAGAATTTGAAGGATTCAAGTCTGCCATACAAGAAAGTAACTTCATATTAACCTCATCAAACCGAGTATCAAGCTCTTGAATGATTCGATCAATGACGTCAATATATACTTCTCTTCTAAAATAATAATCATTTGTTTGAATTGCAACAAACCGAGCTGATCTTCTAAAAGGCACATAATTACCATCCATTGAAGGAACTTGGATACCATGCTTGTTGCAAAAAGAAGTAACCTTTTGAAAAAATAAAGCCCATCTATCGGACCTCAATTGTTGCATTCTATTTTTAGTCACAGTAATAAGAGATAATGCATTAAGAATATCTTGATATCTTCTTTGTAAACACAATGATAGATCATTAGTGTATCCAAGAATGGTCACCATCAAGTGTGCACTAAAAATAAAGTCAAATGATTCGATTAACAACACCATAACATGTATTTTTGGCTAATCTCTCTTTTGTGAAATATCTTATCCAAGACTTATGAGTACATCACGGATGACTGCATACATACAAATAATGTTGACAACAGTTTTATAATGAGAGCCACATCGAGTCTCACCGGACCTAGTTAACCCCATCTCTTAATTTAATCCCTTTTCAGTATCTATGTCACCACATTCAATTGCATTCAAAATATTTTGAAGATTAACATTTTGAAGCATGTTATGTTGCTTGCAAGAAATGCCAACAATATTAAGCAAGATAGATACTTGATCAAAGAACTAAATACACTCATCATTCCCTTTTGCAACATCAACAAGAACTAGTTGCAATTGATGTGCAAAACAATGAATGTAATAAGCTGAAGGTGACTTTTTTAAGAACAATGTTTTCAACCCTTTGATTTCTCCTCTTATATTGCTAGCCTCATCATAACCTTGCCCACGAATTTGAGTTAATGTCAAATAGTGACCCACAAGTAAAGCTTGAATTGCTTCCTTAAGTGATAAGGAAGTAGTATTTTCTATATGCACAACTCCAAAAAAGTGTTCATATGGTCTTCCTAATTTATCAACATAACATAAACAAACAGCTAATTGTTGTCTATGTGAAACATAACTTGCCTCGTCAGCTAAAATTGCATAGTGGTCATCACCAAGCTCTTCAATAATTTTTTTTCTGATTTCTATGGCACAACATTGAATAATTTCTTTTTGTATATCTAGGCTAGTCAAAGTGCAATTGGATGGAGCAGTTCTAGGTGTCATGTTTGTGTGGAATCAAAACAACCGCGCAAACCTCGCAAGGTTGTAGAGGCGAGGGATTTGGCACCACTGGAACTAATTCATTCCGATTTGTGCGAAATGAATGGAGAATTGACTAGAGGAGGTAAAAAGTATTTCATAACATGATTGTACTAGATTCTGCTATATATATTTGTTGAAGTAAAAAAATGAGACACTACATTACTTTAAGATCTATAAAGCTAAAGTAAAAAACCAACTTGAGAGAAAGATCAAACGTGTAACGTCTGATCGTGGTGGAGAGTACTTTTCAAATTTATTCACTTTGTGCTGTGAGGAACACAGAATAATTCATCAGAGTATGCCTCGCTATTCACATCAGTCAAATGGGGTAGCCAAAAGAAAGAACTGTACTCTAACTGATTTGGTAAACGCCATATTAGAGACATCAGACTTTTTAAGAAATAGTGAGGTGAGACTATATTGACAGCATATCATATCCTGAATCGTGTTCATATAAAGAATAAAGAGATCACACCATTCGAGGAATGAGAAAAGAAAAGATTAAATCTCTTATACTTGCGTATTTTGGGTTGTTTAGCAAAAGTGAATGTGTCAATCAATAAGAAATGCAAGCTCGAAACTAAAACTGTTAGATTGTGTCTTTATTGGTTATGTTTTTCACAGCATTAATTATAGATTTTTAATTGTAAAATTTGTAGTGCCTGATATGCATGTTGGTACAATTATAGAGTCTAAAGATGCTACATTTTTTGAAAATATTTTCCCTACACGCGAAGATTATTGTAGCTCTAGTCAAAAATTGATTGTGAATGATGAACCTGCTGATACAATAGAACGTACCATTTGCTGGATGTTTTTGAATGTTTTTTTAAGAAACTTCGAATATTTCTGAATGTTGCTGGATTTTTAATTGTAAAATCTGAAGTTCCTGAATGTTTTATTTTTTTTAAGAAACCCCGAATGATCATCGTATCTTTTCTCACCGAGGAATTTTCTCCAGATATCTCATCGACATCACTGTCATTTGCTGGATTCAATGAAGATAATGCAATGAAAAATCCATCTGATCACTGACAGCACAGCCTCCAACTGCCGTCGTCGCTGCCGGAAACGTGAGCTACTGTCACCGCACTGCTGCTAAAAATGCGTGAGAAAAAGATACGACGAACATCGCAGAGTCAGCAACGGTAGCATGGGAAAGAAAAAAGAATCTGAAAAGGGTATTAATGAGTCATTAGAGTTTGCTCTGTGACTTCCTGATAGGGTGGCTGCCACTTAACTCTATGGCACCGTTGCCATAGAAAAAATTTCCCACTGCAATGCTCAGCACCGATTCGTTGCCTGGTCTACTGCGGTACGCCTGTTTTGCTGCTTCGTCGGTATCGGTCAGGCCATCGAACTTCCACCAGACTGTCGCGAATATGTTGTTTTTGAACAAATCGGATCTGTTTTTAAATTAATATTCTCATTGATTTTTAACATTATGTAACTATTCATTTTATCAAATATATTTGATAAATATTATATAGTTTGTTACAATTTACTTTGTTATATTAAAGTTACTTATAATTTTTTAGATTTGAATTAATTTTTTAAATAAGAAGAATAATTAAAATTGATATTAAAAGTGTTAGATGTGACAGGAAGCTTTTTTTATATAAAGACAGGAAGCCATCGGCAGAGCTAAAAGGGTGCCCGAATGAGCCGATGCACCAAAGAAAAGTGGAACGAATAAAAATATGACATGTGAAAAAAGTACATCGAGGAAGAATTGAAAGGAAAGAAACCGCATCCGTGAAATAGACCCGTTTCTTTTGTGGGGTCGATCACCCAGCGGATGCACGGAGGGGTACTAGAAGGGAGATGATTTTGGGAGCTTGAAGCACACGCTAGCATTAGAGGATCATTGCATTATTTTGAGGAAGTTGCTAATTCTCAGAAATTTAGGCGCTTAAGCCGCTCGAACAAGTAATAAGTTACAACTTTTTTCTATGGTCCATATATTTATAACTTTTCTCTAGTCAATACATAGACCTATAAAAGAAAAAAAAAACAAACCGATGAATCAAAGGTTAACTCGGTTGATTGAAACGGTCACTTGTAGGATTGTTTTTAACTTTTAGGAATTAATGTTTGCTCATTCATTTTATTCAAAAAAATTATAAAAATAAATAAGTCATACTTAAAATATATTTTATAATAAATTAAATGTTATTTTAATATTTTAAAAATATGATGAATGATCAAATGTTGATGTAAATTCTAGAATGACCCTTATTCTGAAACGAATTGAGTATTTTAAAACAAAATCGCCCAGCGAAGTAGAAGTGCTAGATGTGGAATGGAAAGTTGAGGAAACTTGAACGACTTGGGTCAATATAGCATGATTTTTTTTTTATATATGCAAGTTCGCTCAAATTTCCTGGCACTTGTGACCTTGCGCGTGCCGAAATGGAACCGTGTGCGACCGGGTAACCGTGTTAATGCATGGTCTGGGTAAGTGGCTAACTAACCAAAGTTATTGTTTGTTAATGGAGAGAAATTTTGGGTGGCAAAATCTCATGCTCCACTTCCTCACGGATGTTCGCATGCCAGAATTCGACCGCTGAGCTCAGTCCCAAATATTTAAAAATCACAACTTTTGGCTTGGAGATAGATGGGTTGGTCACTCGAGAGGAGCTAATGATCAAGAGGGCTTCTCTTCATTGACACCAATGCAGATGACCCTGATCACCAATCTGGTCCTGCTGCAAGAACTCTATTATCTCAAACTACGGACTGCTGGCAGCAAACAACATTAAGGATTCGAGAATCTGAGTATCTGCGAGGCGAATACAAAATGCAAGTTTCTGCATGGAGTGATTAAGGATAGAGATGCAAGTAGTTACTCACAAAACTCACATCTAATATAATTTTTTATTGCTAATCACGTTACTAAAGCCTCTTTTTAATTGCGGAGAAAATTTCTGAATTCTACGTTTTTTCTTTGAACTGAGCTTATATAATTGGAGAGAATATATAACATAAAATTAAAATTAAATAAATAAAATATTTTCAAATCAACTTCTTGTTCGAAGAAACAATGCATGCTTTATTTTTCTACAAGAACCAGATCACATCTTATTTTGTAGCTAAGGGGATACAAAAAATTAAATGTTTACATAAATAAGAGAAAAAATTAAATTAATGGCTAATATTTTTTCAATAGTTAATAAGTAATATAATTTTTCACAGTTTAATAAGAGTTTAATCTTTTATCAAAAGGCAATTTTGGAGCATGTTTGAGATGGCTGTAGAATTGACCAAAGCTAGTCAAACATCACGACTCAGAAATTTTGTGCAGCAAAATAATTTTAAGAATTCAATGGAGTTATTAGTCATTTCATGTAAGTCATTTTTTCTAGCTGAAACAAATATTTATATGCATTTTAGACATATTTAACCACATAAATCATACAACATACCTCTTCTTTTACCATATAACGCACTGTTGGACATAAAGAAATCCTGCAGTAATTTTACATAAATCATTTTCATTTTGAAAAAATCTACAGTAGTATTTGGAAATTTTCGCGTAACGCGGCAAGCTTTTTTTCCCTTCTCCCCTCTCAAAAGTCAGCGCTCGTCGCCAGCCGGCCACAGCGCCTCGCAGGCTCGCAGCCCGCCTTGCCCCCACGCCGCCCAGCCCCGTCCCGCGCCGCGTCACCCGCACCGCCCTGCGCCGACAAGCTCCCCGCCCCACACGGATCCGTGCCGCCACAATCCGCTCCGCCACGCGCCCTGATTCAAGGTAATACTGTTCGATTAGATAGGGCGGTCGCCCTAACTTGCCCTGTTGGTAGATCCACCTCTGGATCCATCTTTGTTCTAGAAAACAATGGGGGTAAAGAGCTTGCATTGGCATCGGCGCTGTATTGCAGATTGATATTTCTGCAATCCTCGAACGGCTCGCGGAGGTCACAACTGGTCAAGGAACTGATTGGCTCCAAAATTTGGGTTCCATGGCGTCGTTACGCTTATTCGGGACAATTGGTTCAGCACCTCTTTTGGAGTAGTTGTTAGTGTAGAATGTAGATGTAATACATGGTTGGGCTGCCGTATGCTGTTCTCTCAGCTGTACTAAGATTTAGCTGAGATAGAAGTACCCTCAATAGTAGCACCCGTGCAGTCACCTGCGACTGCATCCTCTTCACATTTTGTTGTAGCCGTGATCTCCGTTTTCACATTTTATGAGTTGTGACTTGTGAATTAGCACAGCTCCGATCATCCATTTGTGAACAGAAAAAGGCCTTGTGCTGTGGACCCTGTGGTTCCGTTATGGAATCTAAGAATAATACAATGCTGTTACAGCTCAGATATCACCCCATGCCTATGGCCAACACCAAATTTTCCTAGGAATATTTTTGTGACATAGATCACACTACCACGAAGAAGTATACATAACAAGTTTTTCAGAGCCAGCTGTTACTTGTTTACTCAGAAACTAGCTAGCATACAGCAGCATAAATGGATGTTCAAGCTTCTGCATTGCATACTCCTGATTAAGGAAATCAGTACCATGCTCTGGCCTCTGATGATGTGTCGCGGTGTCACTTGAATTTCAACTTGTTTATATGCTTTTTTAACAGGTTATTATGCACAATAAGATTTTCATGCTAACTTGTAGCATTTGTTGTGCCCAGCTGGCTGAGACTAGTAGCTCTTAGCACCATTGTTTTCACTGAGTCATTACGAAGGAGTTACTGCAAATGCCGATAGGCTTCAAAGTTCTCAATTATTCCTTTAGCAAACAGTTATAATACTGTTGTGGCCGTGGCTTGCTCCTTAGGTCTTATGACAGGAGGTAACACTTAACACTTTTTTTTTCTACCTTGTTCTGCTCATGTTTTCTGTGAAATATATATAACTATTGGTTAGAATACCACCTTGACTACAGGGAAATGTATGGAGTATTATATTATCCTGTTTATAAGTTCTACTTGTATTGGTTTTACTTCATTCTCTCTGTGCATTTCACTTAAAACTCAGATGAATTTTGCCATTGCCAAGCATGCCTTGGGAAATACACGCTACTTGGAGATGAAGAAAATCCACGCTTGTCAATGTTTGAGAGACGGCTTCCTTGCTTTGGTTGTGGAATAGGATGGTGTTGGTGAGTCATTTGATTTCTTATAAATTTTTTTTTGGTGTTTTAGTATTGTGCTGAACATAGTACCATTTCAGTTTTCTCTTAGGTTTTTTGTGCCCAGTCATTTGGTACGTTGCAGCTCTTCTTTATTGTTGCAAGTACTACAATCGTGACCCTCGAGAGCGGCCTGGACTTGCTGCTGCTTCTTTTTTGGTTAGTTTACGATGTGTGAAAACCCAAGAATTTGTTTCAAAATGCATTTTTTATTCAGTGTATGTAATTGTCCACAACGAGGTAGCAAACATGCATTAACTGCACAAATTTCTTTAGAACTTCAAAATGGGCTATTAGTCAGTGCAACTATTCTTAGCTTGTGCTATTTTAGTCAGTGCACATCATTTTGCTTTTCTTACAGTTTGTCTTTGTGTTGCAGGCAGTCCTCTTCACAGCAGGAACTATTATTGCCCTTTCTGTTCTGCTGATAAGTTGCATTAACAAGCGGTTCTTGAATAGCTGCGCAAGTTGACTTGAACGATATCTGCAAGTCTAGTGTGGATCTTCATTGGATGAACCACTCACAGAAATATTCTTTAGATTCTTTAGTTCATTTATTATTGTTGGATTCAGAAGGTGAGATCAAAGGATTATCATTAGGATGATACATTATCAGCAATGTAGATTACAGATTTATTCTGGAGATCAAAACGTTGCAATTCTGTGTCCCAAATCCCAATGCTTGTGAGCAATTTTGTTAGAGTACAAGCATGAATTCAGGTTTGATCCGAGCAGGTGCTAAAGGAATTTGTTCATTAAGTAGAATATTATGATCAGCTATGCAAATCACGTTTTTCAGCTTTTTTACTTTCGTCACTTGCAAACTGTTGTACAAAAAAAAAAATCATGGAACTCTGTTTTTTTGTATTCGGAATCGTTTGTACGGCGTGGGGCATCTCCATGGCCTGAACTGATGCTAGCTTACACTATGACCGATAACAAAAACATGCAAATGATTATACCATTTTTTTCACTCCAAGGTCCAAGTCAGAAGGTAATAGCCCGGTGCATCAGGCCGCATCCCTCCTTGTGACCCTGACCCTGAGACCGTTCTTGGTATGCAGCACCACTGAGTTCAGCGGTTCAATTACCTGACCGTTGACGAGCTCTAGCCTGAAGTTGTATATGATCGCTGCCGCGGCGATCTTGAGGTTGCTGATCCCCAGGTTCCTGCCGAGGCAGCTCCTGGGGCCACAGTTGAATGCGGCGAACTTGTGGCGGGGCTCGTGCCGGACCCGGCCGCTGCCGGACAGCCACCGCTCCGGCCGAAACTCGTGGCAGTCGTCGCCCCATATCGCCTCTATCCTGCCCATGGCGTAGATGCAGAAGATGACCGGGGTGCCCTTGGCCACCTTCATGCCGTTCGGCAGCACGTCGTCGCCGAGCGCCTCCTTCTCCTCGAACGGCGCGGGCGGGAACAAGCGCAGCGTCTCGAGGACCGCCGCGTGGAGGTACGAGGCCGAGCGGAGCGCGTCGGAGTCGAACACGGCGTGCTGGCCACCGCCGCTGGCCTTGACGGTGGCGGTGGGGTGAATGGACTTGAGCTCCTCGAGGATCTTGGCCTCGACGTGCGGGTGCGTGCAGAGCATGTAGGAGAACCAGGTGAGCGCGGCTACGATGAGGTCTTTAGCCGCGAACAGGTACCCCACGGCGGCGTCGCGGAGGAACTGGTCCCGCTGCCGGTCGGTCATGCCAGAGTCCCTCGGCCACGCCATGAACATGGACAGGAGGTCGCCGTCTTCCCCTTGGTTCCCGGAGCGCGGCTGCGACTTCCGTTTATCGATCTCGCTGTAGATGACCTCGTCGAGCACCGCCACGGCCTCGGCATGCCTCCTCTCGATGCCGACGTTGATCCACCTCAGCAGCTTCCACCACCACACTGGCACGACGTGCCGGAACAGAACGGCCTCGCTGACCACCCTGGTGGACTCTCCAAACAACATGACCGGCGTCGCGGTGTCGGCGACGGAAAGCGCGTCGAGGTCGGCGGCGAACATGGAGGCGTAGGACACGTCGAGCGAGAACCGCATGAACACGTCCTCGAGCTCCACGACGCTCCCCGCGGCGCGGTCCAGGAACGCCACCAGACCCTCCGCCTGCCGCGCGACGGTGGCCATCACGAAGGACCGGAACGCGGGGGCGGCGAACACGGCGGCGACGACGTGCCGCTGGCGCGCCCACGACGCGGCGTCCGCGACCAGCAGCCCGTCGCCGACGGCCTCGAACATCTCCGCGAAGCCCCGGCCCTTGTCGTAGTTCCCGAAGTTGGCGGCCAGGCAGTGGCGCACGACGGCCGGGTCGCACGTCATGAGGAAGTCGGTGCGGGCCAGCCACGGCCCGCGGAACATGAAGGTGCAGCCGCACTCGCGGAGCGCGTCGGTCGCGGCGTCGAGGAGGCGGTGGAGGTTGGCGAACACGAACGGGAGTGTGCCGACCACGGGCCAGTTCATCGGCGTCAGCCGCCGCCGCCGCGAGCGCAGCGCGAGGCGGAGCACGGCGAGGGAGAGGAAGCTGAGCGCGGCAAAGAGGAGCTCCGGGTAGGCGGCGACGAAGCTCCGCAGGGTGCCCATGGCCGAGTAGTGTTCGATGCGCGTAGCGTAGAGCTCGATCAGGTTCTCAATAGCACGGAGGATGGGTTTGGCATGCATGGTAATGGCATGATGCTCGTCAGCTAGCTAGTGTGCGCAGTGGTTCTTCCCTGTGGGAGTGTGCTTCTTATGGCTCACAAAACTTGTGTGTATGGATCATTTGCCTACCAGATCTTGCCATCTTGGAGTCGTGATACCTGGATGATCTCTGTGTACGTGGTTTCTCCATTTTTCAAATTGATGTTATGTTTCACAACAAACATCAATTCTGAACATTCGTTTTATTCCAAAAAATTTGATAAATTTCATATATTTTTTATAATTTGTTTTATCGTCAAGAGTGTTTGAATTAAAACTTATAAATTTTTAAATTTGAATTAATTTTTAAATAAAACAAATGATCAAAATTGATGTTAAAAGCCCAATGGCGACAACAATTTGTTTTGTATCCATAGACTGCTATACTACTCAGAGCTAGCGGAAATTTGCTTCGAGAGCAGTGCAAGATCAAACGATGGAGTCATGGAGATGGAGAGGGATGGAAGAACATCGTGAACAAAGAAGCAAAGGTGAGGGAACGGGTAAAAAAAAAAAAAGAACAGAGGCGAAAAAAAAAGAGGATTGCACCAGCCGGGAATCGAACCCGGGTCTGTACCGTGGCAGGGTACTATTCTACCACTAGACCACTGGTGCTGCGTTGTTTTGAAGTTATGAATAATTGATAACTTATTTAGTTTGGGCCAAATTTACCCAACGCATGAGTCAAAATGAGAAAGAGGTGAATTAGAATTACTTAAAATACTATTTTACACATTTTCTCACTTCTAGTGTAAATTAGATTAGTGTTTCGAGTGATTCTTATTTGAATCGTTTGTGAAAAAACATCACTTATTTGACGTTAAAATCTATAATGTTTTTTTCCATCCTATATGTTATAAATTTAGCATGATGTCCCTGCTTTCTCATGGTAAAATTCAATTTAAATTTAGAACATTACTATTTAATTGTAATTCGATGATAATGTGTTGGCATTTAAATCTAAAGTCTAGTAGGATGACGAAGTAAGATGTAGATAACACAACACCAAACAATCACACTCGAAATGAACTTTTTTTTTTGTGTGATATAGATGGTGCTTTTAGTTTCCTTTTCTGCCCCGAAGACATGTAAGAAAGTCCATTAATATGGAAAGTTATAATGCTCAGCTAACTAATAAAAGATGCTAGATAAAAATCAAGGTTAGCGCTCGTTAGATCAAAAACGAAGTTCAAAACTTCGTCTTTCGACTCCCGTCATTCTTCTCTCTGTTATGTAATAACAGTTGGGTCTAACTCCCCAGCCTAACAGTAAAAAACTAATTCAGAGAACTGTAAGCACAGAAGCATTAGATAATGTATTAGTATTATACTTAGAATTCATTTTGTTCGTAGACACTGCACCGCATAGTTTATTGTTTACTCAGCACTGTATCAATAAATCTAGACCATATGTTTAAAACCGATCCAAATTTCTGTTACACTACCTTCTGTGAATTTTAGTAATCACTTCCGGGACCAGTTGCCTAGTATCATTGGGTCCGCCTCCTGTTGGAGCCCGACGTCCCGCACCCACCTCCTCCGAACCTGCTTACCACCACATGACAATCTGTAAGAACCGCCCTATAAACCTCGTCCGAAAAATCAAACACCATCCCCTAGAGATGGCAACGGGCCGAGACCTGAAACCGATGGCCGAGACCTGAAACCGATGGGTTTTTACTCCATTAGATACGGGTATAACGAATTTTTATACCTGTAAACTTAACGGGTATGTGTACGAGAATGTTCTATCTGTTTTCGATATTTGAAATATACGTGATCTATAAAAAAAATAGATATTTTCATTAGATATAAATATATAAAATATTATATCTCATAGATTATTTATATACTTCTTTACCTAATATGTCATATTTAATTCAAATTTGTATTAATTTAACTTATTATGTGTCAATAAATTGAATACTTATATTAAATATATACAATACATACATATATATATAACAACTAGTTATAATTGTAGTCGTATTTTTAATGAGTACCCGAGATCCGTGAAATTCATCGTGGGTATGGGTAAAGAGAAATTTTTTCACTCGATAGTTAAATAGGTATAGGTATAGGAAAGCAAAACCCGACGGGTATGTACCTATTGACATCTCTAATTTTCCCTCGGCTAAATGCTCCGGAAAGTTGAACATCGACTAAAATTGGTAAAATTGACACCGGTTATATATGAAGTTATATGCTTCCAATAATGATGCATGAAAATATCCAATTATATTTATTCTGACATTTTGTCTGCTAGCAAGAGCATCCTCAATTGTTTCTTAAATTAAGTTTTTAAATTAAAAATTAGGAAGTGATTGAAAAAAAATAGATCTCCAACAGTTCTCTAAACAAGGTCTTTAAATTTAGGAAGTTTCAATATCAGAAATCTCGGTCGTGATATTTACGGAACCGATTGGAACTCTCAAAACTGGTTTTCAACTGAAAATCGCCTTCCGCATCCGACTCGCACTGCTCGCGCCATTCTTTCATAAGCATCTCCCGCGGCTGATTCTTCCATGCTGTGGGAGCCATCCGCCATCTTCATTGACCTTGCTGGTATAATGAAAAAGAGAAGATAAGTAGAGATAGAAAAGAGTTGAGAATAACATGGAAGCTGATAAATAAAGCCTCCTTTGAAACGATGTATACAAGAAATGTGATTATACATGATAGACTAAATTCATCGTAGAATAAAAAAACTTATCATAAAATCAATTTAATATGTTCAAATAAAATCTAATATAAATATATATTATTTGTTTACACTAAGGTGCTGGTTGAATCAAAAACTCAAGATTTTGGTTTTGTTTGGTACAACTAAAACTTAGTAGTTTATTTTTTTAACTGCTGAAATGCAGCTTAAAAATAAGTTGTTGTTTAGTTTATTTTAAAATGGTGTTGAACTAATAAGCTGTAAAATAAGTTTGTTATTTGGCACTATTTATGTAAATAACTTGAAAATAAGTTGGCATGAAAAATTTTGAAATAGCTTTTGAGTCCTGCGAATTCTGAATTTTTGTACACGAGATTTGTATTACCCCTTTGAGAATCTCCTGTTTGGCATCTCTCGGTATTTTTCATATTTTTTTTCATTATTCAACTGGGATTCAAACGCAGCCTAACACGAATTTCAAAATCTATGACTAACACTGTAACCTATAAGACTTCTTAACCTGACGGTTACATAGTGCGACCGTACGGAGAGGTCCCGAAGAATCCAGAACATTTGACGAGTGCAGCTGCGAGTGGGGCCCACATGTCAGAGGTGTTCGGATGTCCAGCAGCGCCTAGAAGATTCACGGCCACAACACGGCACGAGGGCGACGCACCATCCAGGCTTGGTTCCCGATCCATATATCGCCGCCTCCCCAGCTTCTCCCCCTCTCCCGAAAGAGCTGGGACGACGACGACGACGCGAGAAGCTGTGTCCTTGGCCGCTGCAAGGAGCGGGCTTCCGGGAGCTTTCACGGTTTCGGCTGACTCGAAGCAGGTACCATCCTATGCCTTTTTCTTCCAGCGCGCGCTTGGTTCGCCGTGGATCGCGGCGCTGAGATTATGCCTCCAGGAAGCCGGCGAGTGCGATTATTTTTTTTTCTTAATTGTTCCTCGAGTTTTGGAGTTGTGGATTCGCGTGCTCCAGGTTTCGCTAACGCTGTGGTGGTTCTTCGATTTGTAGAGTGTTTTGGGTTTGGGTTTGGAAGGACGGACTTGATGTTTCTAGGGGTTTTAGTTTTAGATCTGGGCTTCGATTTTTTTAATGCTTCAAAGTTGGAAAGTTTTGATGTTGACAGATTCTCTGTGATTGCGCCGCCGCGCTTAACTCTTGGATCTCGCTGCTGCTTGCAGGGTTTGATTCCGATCTAGATCCAAGCGGTAGCGGCGGGGAGCTGACGTTGATATTCGAAGATGAGCGTGGTGGGTTTCGATCTCGGCAATGAGAGCTGCGTTGTGGCCGTCGCGAGGCAGCGCGGCATTGATGTGGTGCTCAACGAGGAGTCGAAGCGGGAGACCCCCGCCATCGTCTGCTTCGGGGATAAGCAGAGGTTCATCGGCACGGCCGGCGCCGCGTCCTCCACTATGAACCCTAAGAACTCCATTTCCCAGATCAAGCGCCTGCTCGGCCGCAAGTTCTCTGACCCGGAGCTGCAGCGTGATATGGCCTCCTTCCCATTCCGCGTCACGGAGGGGCCAGATGGGTTCCCGCTCGTACACGTGCGGTTCCTGGGTGAGGAGAGGGCGTTCACCCCCACGCAGCTGCTTGCTATGGTGCTCTCCAATTTGAAGGGCATTGCAGAGGGCAACCTGAAAGCTGCAGTTGTTGACTGCTGCATTGGCATACCTGTGTATTTCACTGATCTGCAGCGCAGGGCTGTTCTTGATGCTGCCACTATTGCTGGCCTCCGGCCGTTGCGGTTACTCCATGAGACAACAGCCACAGCGCTGGCTTATGGTATATACAAGACCGACCTCCCAGAGAATGACCAGCTCAACGTTGTGTTTATTGATGTTGGTCATGCCAGCATGCAGGTCAGCATAGTTGGGTACAAGAAGGGGCAGCTCAAGATGCTGTCCCATGCATATGACCGGTCCCTCGGTGGCAGAGACTTTGATGAGGCTCTGTTCAAACACTTTGCTGCCAAGTTCAAAGAAGAGTACAAGATTGATGTGTATGAGAATGCCCGTGCATGTCTTAGGTTGCGTGTCGCATGTGAGAAACTTAAGAAGGTGCTGAGTGCCAATCCAGAAGCTCCTCTGAATATCGAGTGCCTGATGGATGAGAAGGATGTGCGAGGATTTATTAAGAGGGAGGAGTTTGAACAGATCAGCTCTTCGGTACTAGAACGTGTGAAAGGGCCCTTGGAAAAGGCTCTGGCTGAAGCTAGCTTGACAGCTGAAAATGTGCATTTTGTTGAAGTGGTTGGATCTGGCTCTCGTGTTCCTGCTATAATCAAGTTGATCACTGAATTTTTTGGGAAGGAACCAAGGAGGACCATGAATGCTAGTGAGTGTGTTGCGAGGGGATGTGCACTTCAGTGCGCTATTCTCAGCCCCACTTTCAAAGTGCGGGAATTCCAGGTATCAACTCATAATCTTATATTCAGTTTTTTCTTATGTTGCAAAACTTTTAGATTGTAGTGTTCTGCATTATAGACTGTTCTTTATCGCACGGGTACACAACAGTTCCATGCTGCCTGAGATATTTATAATTTTGAGATTTAGTTCCACAACCTGTAGAGTAGGTTGAGTAAATAGGCAGCTTTTTATTCATGTGGGAAAAAATAGACGACCGTTACTATTGTCCTTTGATTTCATCTTCATCCTAGAGATCTGCTTTATGCTGGCATGCTATGATTTTGTCTATATTCCATTTTGCATTTTCTATGCTTGATTTTCATATGTTGCTAAAAAAAGGCCAGCCCAGTGCATGTAGCTCTCGCTTGTGCAGGGTCTGGGGAAGGGTCTGACTACTTTGGGTCTTTTGAATGCACCTTTCTCTGTATTTTTGCAAGAGGCTATTTCCAGGATATTCACTTTGGGGATTTTCATATGTTGCTGGTTCAACATAAAAAATAATTGCTACAGATGATATAAAATCATTATCATAAATTGGTGGGTTGGCTTTTTTAGCTGCATCCTCGATTATTATATTACGCCCCTCTGTTGGAATAGAAATTGGGTATACTTCACACCAGAATACCGGATTCCATTCCTTTTTTGCATACCTTTTACTGTTAGGGTACTTACAATTAGGCTGATATAATCCGTAATTAGGGGTATATATTTGTTGCTTTCTAATATACATTTGTAATATTGCAAAAGGAATAATTGCTATCTGATTAGATGTTACTCAAAATAGACCTCCAATTATAGATGTATTAAGAAACATATCTTTATTTTCGTGAGAAACTAATGAATTGATGGTTGCAGATGATGTTATTTTCATCTTCCTCTTTAGCACTTCAGAACTACAAATGCCCAGTGCATGACTATCTTTGCAATGTTCTTATTGCTTTGTGCCTCGATATTCTTCATTATGGCCCTGTTTGGCACACCTCATTTTCAGCTTATTCACAGAAATAAGCAGATGATGTGTCAAAAAGTAAACTTTAAACTTCAGTTCAACAGCTTCTTAGAATGAACTAAAAAGCAGCTTATTTTTCAGCAGCTTTTCACCAGCTGTTCAAATAAGCTGCTTTCTTAAGAAGTTCCAGCTGTGCCAAACAGAGCCTATATCACTTCCTTGGCCTATGTTGCATTTTGTGGGACAATGTATCTGTCTTTTGTGTACGATGAACGTAGTTTGATCTATACGTGGTTAAACATGTAACTGTAATATCAATGGCCTTTAAAAATAAAAATATTCGAGCACTTGGTATATGTATCGGCTTGTCTTGCCTTGTATATCTAACTATTTTCTTGTCTTGATATTTTGCAGGTCAATGAGGGGTTTCCTTTCTCAATTGCTTTGTCATGGAAGCCTGATTCCCAGAACAATACACCACATCAGACTGTTGTATTCCCAAAGGGGAATCCAATTCCTAGCGTTAAAGCTCTGACCTTTTATAGATCGAATACATTTGAAGTTGATGTTTTGTATGTCGACACAGGTGACTCGCAAATTACTCAAAAAATAAGCACCTACACAGTAAGTAACTTTGTTCAGTGTTCTCTTTGTGTTTGTTACTACATTAGTAAGCTTGCTAGTTTTATAGTTGCTGATTTGCTGTGACATACTGACTCTACAGATTGGCCCTTTCCAACCCAGCAAAGGTGAGAAGGCTAAATTGAAAGTTAAAGTTCGTCTGAACATCCATGGAATAGTCACTGTTGATTCAGCAATGGTAATATTACAGCTGTCATTATGTACGCACCTGTTATGGAATGCATGAACTGCTTTTCTGACCTATGCAATTTCTGCACACAGATGCTGGAGGAAGAGGATGTTGAAGTTCCAGTCTCTGCTTCAAATGAGGTTCCAAAAGATGCAACAAAGATGGACACAGATGATGCCCCAAGTGGGCCTGCTGCTGGAACTGATGTGAATATGCAGGATCCTAAAAGCACGGAAGGGGTTGAGGGTGCTACATCAGCTGAAAATGGTGGGCAAGATGCTGAGGAGAAATCTGTTCCGATGGACACTGATGCTAAGGTATGACCTGCCTTGACAAATTTGTGGGTAGAATTTCTATTTGATGATGTGATGGGAGTTTCTTAAATAACATTCTCATAGTAAAATTATGATAGAAAGATTTCTTTGATTTCAACCTTGTATTGATATAAATATAAACACTTGTTCTGTTTGTGTGTATTAAACTGTAATAATTGGTTTATCAATATGATATCTGGCATATATTCTAGTTCTGTTCATGAATGTTAAAATCCTCAGTTTATACATCTGCATCAATGCTTGTTTGTTTGTTTTAGGTTGAGCCTTCCAAAAAGAAAGTGAAGAAAACCAATGTTCCAGTCCAGGAATTAATATATGGTGCGCTGGAGGCTGCTGAGTTACAGAAAGCTGTTGAGAATGAGTATGAGATGGCGCTTCAGGACAGAGTGATGGAAGAAACCAAGGAGAGGAAGAATGCTGTGGAGGCATATGTTTATGACATGCGCAACAAGGTATATCAAGATGCACACTTCATGATTTTCTCTGGGCTTCACATACTTAAGCGGTGCCTAATGTTATGATTTGATTTAATGTATATAGATCTACGACAAGTACAATGATTTCGTCATGCCTGAGGAGAAGGACGGGCTGATTGCTAAACTTCAAGAGGTTGAGGATTGGCTATACGAAGATGGTGAGGATGAGACAAAGGGAGTCTATATTGCTAAGCTGGAAGAACTTAAAAAGGTCCTTTTTTCGCTTCTGTGCTTCAACCTAAACTACTGTTTTCTTGCATATATTTGCGGTTCTGGATCATTTATTTTTCCCCAAATGCAGATTGGTGATCCTATCGAGATAAGGTACAAGGAGTGGACGGAAAGAGGCTCTGCTATTGACCAACTAGTATATTGCATCAACAGTTTCAGAGAGGCTGCTTTGTCTAACGACCAGAAGTTTGACCACATTGAGATATCAGAGAAACAAAAGGTAGGCCAGCGAGGTGTTTTTAATATTCATATTTGCAGTAGCTTCACGCCATAACTAAGCTTGAAAATGTTTATAAGTGATTAGCATGTTTGCTGTCACTGGGCTGTGCATTCAGTTGCATATGTTGTAGAAGAAGAAGCTAAGTATTATTTTTTGCGTGCATGTAAAGGTCATCAATGAGTGCTCTGAAGCAGAAAATTGGCTGAGAGAGAAAAAGCAACAGCAGGATGCCTTACCGAAGTATGCTAACCCTGTGCTGCTCGTATCTGATATAAAGAAGAAAGCTGAAACTCTTGACAGGTTCGCTGCAATTCAACACCCCTGTTAATCAGTTTTGTTAGGTCAAATGGTTCTGAAATCTTGTTTTTGCAGGTTCTGCAAACCGATCATGACAAAACCTAAGCCGGCACCGAAGCCACAGACTCCGCCACCGCAGGCTGAAACCCCAGCGCAGGCACCACAAACTCCGGAGCAGCCACAAAACAGTGCCGACGCAGCTGGTGAGCCGGCGAGTGAGGGAGGAGCTCAGGAGCCTTCTGGCGAGCAAATGGAGACGGACAAGCCTGACAATTCTGCTGAGGCGGCAGCATAAATTCCGTTGTTATCTTTGCGTTATCTCAATTGAATTTTCCCATGGTTATGTTTGGTGGGTGATTATTTAGGTCCTACACTACCGATGCCTTCCATAGTTTTTCCAAGTGGGGATTTATAAACCTTGAAAAGAGGTGTGTTGCCTAGTGCTGCTGCTATCAGGACTTATTTTTTTGAAACGGTTGCTATCAGGACCAAAATCGAATAGAAATGCTCTCTATGATGAGAATGTATCATTGATCGTAACGGAATGACCCCAAGTTGGTTGTCCACAAACGGTACATCTGTACCACAATATGTTTCCTCTTGAGCCTCGTTGATTTCTGTGTATATGTTTCGTAAGCTAGCTTTTACTTGTGCCGCGTCAGAGCTGTCAATTTGAAACCTCTAACTGAGAATCTGAGATTATCAGTCGAAATGTTTCCACAAAATGTTTGGTAGGACTAGTATATTTTGGAATTAGTTAATCCTGCTCCAGAATGCGTATGGCTCCCGTCGGTGGTACTGATGGCAGCGATTTATTTTGCATAGAAAGTTACGCAATCTCAGTGAAGTAAGGTGGATACTCCATTAATCGATGTCGTTAAGGTAACTTCTTGGTTTCGCACAGTGATGCCGGGCAAGTGCATAGGAACGTTTAACTCAGAAACCTGACCGGTGCGGTTGCAGATTATAATTTTCACTCATCAACTCTCGGCATGGGTGAATTTTCGCTCCACAACACCTACCAGAAGAGAAGGCTGTTTCCTCTCCGCGTTCTGTCCTGCAGCTTTGAACATCCAGGCAGGTGAACTCTCCTTTCAGGCAGCTTTGAACATTTGATCTTTTTTTTTTCCCGACCAAGGTAGCACTTGCATTGGATATAACGAAATAAGAATCAAAAGAATTTCAATTTCTGGAACAAAACTTAGCAACTCAAAATGGAATCACATGGGCGTGGATTACACCAATCCCACTTCCACGGCTTCGTACAGTGTCCAGTACACATCTTTACAAGGGTCAGGTATCCAATTCCATCCAAGCGCGCACGGAGAACAGGTCGGCGCCCGGTCAGTGCACGAGGTAGGTGACGGCGAGCGCGGCGGCCATGAGCGCGCACGCCACCGCCTGGTCCACCGCCCTCCCGTCCACTCGCCGCGCCACCGACGCCGTCACCGACGAACCCATTCCCTCTACCGCCTTCGAAAACGGAGCACGCGAGCGATAGTTATCTGGATGCGGTGCTCCCTAGCTTCTGCAGCCGTGTTAGTTAGCTTGCTTGCTGATGGGCTGCTGGCATATGATCTGGGTGGGGCAGGCAAGCTGGTTTTATAACCAAGAGGAGGAAGAGGGGAGGTCCGAGGAGGACGGCGTTGGCGAGTCGAGCTGAGGATTGTCAATTCCAAGTTGGCGTTGGAAGACAGGAAGAGCCTTCGCTGGGCTGCTGGGTTTGATCTGGGGAAGAAAGAAGAAGAACCTTTGTTGGATCGAAGAAAGCCGCGTGCGTGGGGGACTGGAATCCGAACGCTTTGCTTCGCCGCGTTGCTCTGGAACCAAAAACTCTAGTTGGAACAGACCGGCGTTTCGTTAAGAGAAAGTTCCTCTTCTGGGTTGACATTTTCTTACGAGAAGGTTCCAATTCTAGGTTGACATTTCTTCAGAAGACCCTTCTCTGAATCGTTTCGGATTCTCAACCGAATCACCAGAAACGTTGTCAAACGAAATTTTTCTAAAACGATTCGCACAGCGAAACGGCTCCGAGGTGCTTCACCCCTGAATCAGTTTGTTATTAACCAGGTAAAAACTTTCAAAAATTTTCAAAAAACGTTTCCTCAAGTTTCTAATTTTTTTTAAAGTTATTCGATTAGGTTCGTCTCGTCGAACTCTACGTGTGTATTCTAAGTTATTTAAAGTTTTTTAAAGTTATTTTATTAGTTTTTTGAAGTTGTTGTATTAGTTCTCAAATTTTTTTAAAGGAGTTCCATTTATTTTTAAATTTTTTTAAATTGTTCCGATATTTTTAATATTAACACAAAGTATATTGGTTATTTCAATTCTCTTCCTTGCTTCACTGAATTTGAATCATTAAAATTTGTTAAAAGATTTTTAAAGTGATTCTACACTTTTTGAACTAAATTCTTCGAAGAATCGAAACCGTACCAAACGCACCTTTAATCATTCCTTACAACACGGGCGTAACATTGGGTCTGTTCGGAAGACATTTTTGTTGTTGTGCTGTACACCCATTCAAATATATTTTAGTGTAACTTATAACATCGAACAGCAACAGTCGCAGCAAAAATTCCATTTCACATGAAAAAAAAAAATAAGATTTCAGACCCGTTTGGATTGTCTGATCATCTTGCTTCGTACATTTACGAACAGCTACATTCGTCCATCATCCACGTCTGAAAAAAATATAAGATTTCACACACGTACGAAGTTTCTCGACACACTACGAAATTCGATTCCAGCAGTTCAAGAACAACGAATCTGCCACGATCTGGCAAGACTGGAACCTGCACAAAACAAGTTTCCACTGCAACTTCTGTCCAGCACAATGCTACCACGGGGAAGGTTAACTCGAACAGGAAGGCAATGGCTAACATTGACAGCAACGCATTCATAGACACGAGGACGTGGACCGCCGGTGATCTGACGTGGGTGACAGCCACCTGGAGTACGGTCAGACGCCGCCGCTGGCGGCCCCGCTGAGTATGTCGAGTGCGGCGAGGGCGGCCTTCTGGACCCTCTCCCTGTCGCCCTCGAGCGCCCGGCTCTTCTCCGCCACGGCCTCCCTAGCGCGCTCCATCTCCGCCCCGATCTCGCCGTCGCACCGATCGATCTCGCTGCCGCCACAAGGTCAGTCAGAACAGCGTTAAGGACACACACAAGCCGAAGATCACGAAGCATTCTGCAATGATCAGTCGAATCGATCGGAAAGCGTACAAGAGCGTGCGAATGGATGCCGACCTGGTCATCTTGAGCATGTCCTGGAGAGCGCCCTGCACCTGCTGCGACACGTCTGCAAAAACACGAGAGTGCATGGCCGTGTTAGCAACTTCAATAGCCTGAATTTGTAGGGCTGGTTTGCTGGCACGCTAATCAGCGAGGCCATGCGCTAGTCACTTCTAGATGAAATCTTGCTTGACTTTCGGCAAAAAATCGCCGTACCAATTTAATCATAACAGAGTAAAAATCAAAAGAAAACTACCCCCAAATGAACTTTCATTTTTTTTGGAAATGATGAGAGCCTTCAAATCTGAACGGGACTGGTGAAACGAAACAAGGACCAAACCACTGCAGTTCTAGGTAGCAAATACTTTTGTTTGAAATCATATAGGGGCTTAAATCCCACGATCCCAAATACAATGGTTCCGCGCAAAAAGCACCGAGAACCAAGGTTTTCAAAACCGGCCGGCTTTCGCGGTTTTGGGTGAAACCGATACGGTCCGGTTTTTATTTTAAAAATTTTGAAAATTTTAAAAATTTCGGAATACTGAAAACCGGTAAAATCGGTCGATAAACCGGTAAAACCGACCGATAAACCGGTGGGTTTCAAATTTTGAAACCTAAAAACCAATGAAACTGGAAAAACCGGTCGATAAACCGGTGAAACCAGTGAAACCGGTTGATAAACCAGGAAAAATCTACCGGCTTTCGATCAAATTTCCTTCAAATTTTGATTTTTCGATTTGAAACGGTTTTCGACCGATTTTCACGGTTTTCATTAAACCAGTCTCGACCAGTTTTACTGGTTCAAACTATAACAAAAACCTTGCCGAGAAAATGAAAATTACCGAGTCCTAATAAACCACATCCACTTGAGCACCTGCAAACAAGCTGAACAAATAATTCAGAGCCTCTATTTCTCCTTGCAAGCACTGAAACGGTTCAGGCGAGCCCGACCGTGCACATGTGAATAATCTGTAGTGTGCGTGCTCGGAATTTAAGAAAATCATCAGAAGCGATACCACAGGACATTTCGCTTGTCTTTCTGTGAATTCGAGACGCCGATTCATCAAACATCACCGAAGCGAATAGCACGACCCAAGCAGGCGCCCCGCGCCGTAAAGCAAGTGAGCAGTATTCATCAAAACGAGGCACTAATCTGAAACTCCTACAATCCACACCGATTGGAGACGAACAATCGCGACGATCCGAGCAGCACACGAACCCACCATCGCGAGCACCGACCGCACCGAGCAAACACGGGCAACGGGGGGCTTAAGGGCTTAGAGGCGGAGCGGAATGAGCCGTACCGAAGAGGAGCGCGGAGAGCTTGGAGTCGTCCGCCGTCGCGTCAGTGAAGGCCTCGTCCCCGTTCGATTCGGCCGGCGCCGCCGCGCGCGATCCCGACGGCGAGCGGGCCATGTCGTCTCCGTCTCTCCCGCGCGACGTGTCGATGCGTGTGGGAAAGAGAGGTGTGAGTGAGCCTGGCCGCGCGGTCGGCTAAGCCCAAGTTTGTTGGAGATGTATCTGGACGGCTGGAGGCCGACGCAGATAATGGGCTCTCGTACCGGTGATGGGCTTTTTGTAATTTGGGCCCACTAGGCCACTGCAAAAACTGCAAACTTATTACAGGTGAGTTTCCTCTAAAAAAAAAAAAGATTACAGATGAGTTTGCAGTTCTTTCTAGGCGAAATTGGGAGAAGTTTCAGATGATTTCAGTAACCCGACAGGAGTTTGCAGAAATCGGAAGCTCCATTATCCTCATGAATTTGCCTAGCTTTGAGCTCGCGGCGTTTGGATCTGAGCGCTTATCTGCCTTCAGCACGTAACTTTGGTCCTAGGGCTATTTCGCAGTGCAAGTCTATTTCTTTTCTGCACTTTAATCTCTTCTTCGGTTTGCCCATAATTAAGCAGCAATGACAATGGTTGCTTCCTGTACTTTGTGACTACAATTCCATGAGATAATGGCATTGTCGGGATTCTGACCACCGGCACAGCAAATATACGATCGTGGGGGATGGTATGCCTTCGGATCCGATATGGCCTAATCTGAGGTAGACTTAAGGGGATTTTTGCCTGGTTCGGGCCACCGAACGGTGTAATACCCTACGTCCAGGGAGCGGATTATCTCAGGGACAATGTTACAAGACGGGAACCTCTCTTCGCGGGATCGCGGGAGGACCCAGAACGTGGGAGAATAGAGGGTGCTTGCTCAGAATGGTGCAAGGATTCTCGGATTCTGATGGGGCTCAAGTTTGTCTTTCGTGTGTTTGTGCCTGTTGCTTGTGGTGGTGTTCGACCGTTTTTTTTATCGTTCCCCGGGCCTCCCTTTATATAGGAGGGGCCCTGGGGTTACAGCCAATAGGCCCTACGCGATCCTGCCGTCTCGCCGACAGGTGGACCCTTCCGTCGTTGTCGACATCATTTCGTTCCGTCCAGGCGTGGTCATGACCCGTCGCGTCGGACACAGCGGTGAGTACCGTGATGCTCGTCCGACGCTACTGCGCCGACAGTGCTGTTCTGTCGTGTCTGGCAGCCGTCGCAGCTTTCTGCTGGAGTGTCGCCGTGGTGAATCTTGTCCTGTCTCGTCGGGACGGATGGCAGCTGGTCACCAGGGTAAATGTACCATAACGCGGTACCTACCTTCTGGGGGTCGCTCCCGGGGGTCGATCTTCGGAGCCCGAAGTCTTCGCGCCCCTGCGCGGCCAAGACATGACCGCCGTAGATCGTCGCTGAGGGGTCGGAACCCGTGCCATCCGACCTCCGACTTTCTCCTGTCAGAGTGCGATCTGTTGGGTACCCGGGGTACGTGATCCCGACAGACATTGAGCTGCTTTGCTTAATGGCACTGTTACTTTTGAGCACAGCTGGTTACCGAAGAGCCAATTTTTGATTGAGACACACCGTGTTGCCCTCTGCACCAACAACAGTAACTTTCGTTGAACAACAAAAATACTTCTGCATAGTACTACGTTGCCTACATCTGCTAATCGATAACAAAGTTTTTTTTACTAATTAAAATTTCGCACGAGGAAAGGAAACAGTGCGATTCCTGCATAATAACATGGTCCAGGAACTGGCTAGCGCACGTACGTCGTTCCTGCATATATTCCCCTCTCCTTTTCGCCCGTCCAGCTCATCTTCGCATGCACATGGACGCGTGCACGTACGAGTACGACGCCGCCGTCGCATCTTTCGTGCCCTCCAGGTGCGTGCAACGAAGTACTAGCTGTATGATTACGAAAGAAAACGGTCAAAGAAAATAAATTAAAAAATTGTGAGAATCAATTAAAATCGAATCAAAATTTTATTTATTTTTAAATTAAAATTTAGTAAAAATTAAAATAATTTGTGAAAATATCCGCAAATGTTTTAGCACCCCTACGTAGCAGTACTACGTGCATTCTGACCATCAGCATTGGAACATTCTGTTGTGGGAATTACGCCTCCTCGCTGCACATCCACTCAATCGGCATCGAGAATTCTCATTCTCGCCCCGTTCAAGTAAAACGCGTTGTTTCCTTCCATCTGGTCCTCTTGTTTTTTGTCGCACCCTCGAAAACGAGGTTCGTAGAAATCACTCAGAATTCTAACCTGAAGCTTGTAGCAAATCCACTTATTTTCAAAACAAAATGCACACAAAAAAATTTATAATGTAGCACTCCTAAAGACGCTGTACAAGTTTTCAAATAAACTTCAGACTGCAAATCCTGCCGCACACGGGTACATAGAAAAAGAAAGGGTGGTATACACTGATGATGGAAGCTTATCTAGTAACTACTCCTATCTCAATGCATAACTTCGCTACTGTTTCAATTTAACTGTAAACTTCACCGACAAAGTGAGGAGGGTGGTAGCTGCCTCAGCGGTTTTCTGCAAGTGATGACGAACATGCTTCACCGACAAATCTTAATAAAGTGAAAAAAAATCTATAAATGCAAGAAACTGTTTCTCATCTTTTCTTATTACATCCGTTTCAAAATATAAGTATTTCTAAGTTTAGATAAAATCAACATCTTTTAACTTGTAACAATAAATATCTATTAGAAAATATCATAATTTTTAATTTAAAAATACAATTTTTATGAAAGTTTATTTAATAATGAATTAAAAAATATAATTTTTATATAATAAAATATTATTATTTATCTATTATTAGTGTTTAAAGTGATAAAAGTTTGACTTTTAATTAAACTTAAAAATGCTTATATTTTATAACTTAGGAGCAGACGCTAGACGACCGACACGGATATATGCCCACTTTAGAAGACAGGACGAGGTGCTCGATCAAATGGCGATCGAGACGTTCCGATAACAGTTTTCGGATTTGGGCTATTCGGCACACGCTCCTAATTAGTACTACTCGCCGAAAACCGTTCAGGAAACAAGAGTAGCATGTGGGGTTTGCACCGCTTTATTCGACCATCTGAATTATTTACGGCCCGCGCATAGTACTGCCGTACCGAGATATGCTGATCAGCAGTTAGTGGTGGCGCCCTGCCTGATCCTTGAATTCGTCTTCGCATCATCAATTAAATTTGCATGGTAGCGCACCTGTTTGTTAGTTACGGGAAAAAACGAAATTGTCCTGTACTAGATGGAAAGCCCGGGAAATTCACATGGTACTGCAAGCGGTTGAATTCACGTAGGACAGGTTGGAGTGATGAGTCCTCGTACCCGGATTCTATCGGATTCGAGCTAATTAGGTGGCTCTTCGTGCGTACGTCTGATATTATACGTTTTAATAGATAATACAGATTCTATCGAGTTCGAGCTAATTCGTTGATTCTCAATGCGTACGTCTGGTATTATACGCTTTAATGGATAATACAGATTCTATCGGGTTCGAGCTAATTGGTTGGTTATCCATGCATACGTCTGGTATTATACGCTTTAATAAATAATACGAATTATTTCAGGTTCAAGCTAATTGATTGGTTCTCCATGCATATGTCTGATACTGTAGGCTTTAATGGATAATACAGATTCTTTCGGGTTCGAGCTAATTGGTTGGTTCTTCATGCGTACGTCTGGTAATATACGCTTTAATGGATAATACAAATTTTATTGGGTTCGAGTTAATTGATTGGTTTTTTATGCGTACGTTTCGTACTATATGCTTTAATGGATAATTGCGATCCTTACAACTCTTATCAGAGTACAAGTAGGGATGATAAAAAGGTTCAGCTCGCTTATTTTTTTTTACAAATTAATTCAGTCTTTATTAAATTTTAATTTAAAAATAAATAAAAATTTAATTTGATTCTAATTTGATCTGATTCTCACTATTTTTAATTCAATTTTTCGGTCCGTTTTCTCCTCTAGGTATAAGCGAGAATAAAACGGGTTTCATCTCTCTCTCTGCGGCAGAGTTTTGTTCACGCGCGATACGATGATTAAACATCACACGGCCTGGTTCATTTTTTTTTAGCCTACCTGGTTCATTCGTGGCCTGGGTCCTTCACCCGCACATCGGGTTTCATCGCTGCGCATCGACGCGATCACAGAAACGGCAGCTACAGGATTGACAGCGACGGCCACTGGCCACCGCCATGGTGCCATGTCGTCCTTTGGCTACTGCGGCCTGCGTCCAGCGTCCTCCACCGTGACCGCGTGCTTTGCCTTGCAACGGACGCCTGCCGTGTTGACTTTATTTGGCTACTGGCCTACTGCCACTGGCAATTTTTGCTTTGTGGAGAAAGAAAATTCTGGAGCCTGGTGGATGTAGCACGCGAGCATGCGGCAATGCAGCACTGCTAATTTTGACACAACTTCTGTTTACTGAAAAGTAATTTGTTTTCCAAGCTCAATTTATTACGCATGAAACTGTTTAAGTAGTACTTCTACTATGTTGTTTCAGAATTATTGTTTGACACAATTTCATCTTATTTTCTATGAAAACGTGCGAAACAAGCTATGCCAAACAGACCGAATTGTCAATTTGGGCCAAACTGTTTATGCAGTATTTCCGACCTGAAAACAACTAATCCCTCCATTTTTGAAGTGACGTAGTTGTTGATTTTTAACGTCATTTTTGACCATTTATTTTACTAAAAAAATTAGCTCAAATTTGTAAAATTTTAAGTTGTGATTCAAATAACTCTAATAATCGATCAAATTATTACAAACTATATAATATTTATCAAATTTTTTTAAATAAAATAAATGATCAAAATTGATGTTAAAAGTCAATGATAATATTAATTTAAAAACGAGAGAGTACTTGCACAAAAACCAGGAGACTTCTTCACGTACAGAGATGAGAGATGGAACGCAAAAGGATACGGAAGGAAAACGATTTCTGCCGTGTACTAGAACGAACGGCGCGAGACCTCTCGGTCAGTGCTGGTTGGCGCTCGCGTCCACCCACCGCGACTCCTTGTCGTCGTCGACCCAACAGAGCGGCAGAGCGCATGCGCACGACAGACGCATCTTTCATGCCATCCGGCTGCATGCAACGAGAAGATGTAGCTGCTGTACAGGAAAGCTACCTTCGTTTTGACCGGCAGCTTATCTGGACCATTTGTGCTTGTCAGGCTAAAACAGTCATAGGCGGTTGTATACGCAAACCCTTTTTCAGCGGGCATTGCTCCATTTCAATTACTTAGAGATGGCAACGGGTCAGATTCGGGTCGGATTTAGCAAAAATCTGCCCGTTTCAAAAAACTTCACGGATTTAACTTCAAACCCGCACCTGTACTCGCGGGTGAAAATTGAAACAGGTACCCGCATCCGTCGGGTTTCGAACGGGTGTCGAGTCCTCGTCGGGTCTGCACCCGTAGCCGTCTGTGGCGACTGAAGGGCGCCGGTGTGCGGCCATTGGAGGGCGGCGATTGGAGGCCGCAACGCGCGGCGACTGAGGGCGCGATGCGCAGGAGCGGAGGGCGACGAGGCGCGGCGTGGCAAGGGCGGAGC
>BCLF01000016.1:2067809-2083282 GCA_001602275.1 Zoysia japonica
GGCGTGGCAAGGGCGGAGCGGAGGGCGACGACGCGCGGCGAGGGGGAGCGGAGGGCGGCGGCGAGGGGCGAGGCCAAGGCGGTGGCACGCGGTGAGGAGCAGGAGCCTGGGGCACGGCTTGCAGCGGCTAGGGATGGGAGTGGAAGAGTGGTTTTAGGGTTCATGTTCTTGAGAGATAATTATATATGAAATTGAGATGAGCCGAGCTGAAAGTATTTAATAGACTATTTTCGAACACCCAACAGATCGCTCATGGGTCAAATAAAAAAACTCGAGCCGTAAATTTATGAGTCTGAGCGTGAGTTAGACCCACGGTGAAAATTTCAATCCTAACCCGTACCCGTCAGCCAAAACTGCGAACCCTAAATCACTCCTCTGCTAGCTACTAATTGGCGCTCTGCTTTCGTAATTCCAACTCGTCCAGGGCGCCAAGAACGATTGGACGACCTCGGCCCGTCGGCCGCACTCGCGCTGCTCTTCCTTTCCATTTCCCCCGACAACATTTTGATCGCAGCACAGCAGCGCTGCAGCAGTGTGCTGCAAGGAACGGACATGCTTCACCGACAAATTTTCGATCGCAGCGTGTTCATCAAACCGACACCGATTTCCGCAGATTTCCCCGCGTTCCGTTCCGGCCAGTTGCATGACTCGAACTACTTCCTCTATCTTAAAATAACTGTTTTTTATTTTTTAAAATCAATATTTAACTATTTATTTTATTAAACAATTACAAAAATACAAAAAGAAACAAAACAAAATTAAAATACTTTTAATAATAAATTATTTCATAAAAAAAATAAGTAATGTTTTTATAATTTTTTTAAATAAAATAAATAATTAAAAGATAGATGTATGAAAATATAAAAAACATTATTTTGAAACGAAGGGAGCAGTGTAATCTGACGCGGAGAGGATCGAACGCGTGTCCAGGGTTCCGAGGAAAGAAAAGGGTCAGCATTTTGCAGCACGGCCATGTACGCACACAGATCTCAAACGCTGGACTCCCAACTCCAGGAGAGGGGCTATGCACACGTCCTCCGGATTACCACAGAATTCGTTTCAGTGTCGACCGTCATCAGCGGCGAGGCGATCGAATTGTTTAAGGCAACAGCAAGAAGACCATGTCCATGTGGGGTTTATTTAGTCAATCGAATCAGTTTTTAAACAGAAAACATGGAACTGGATATGCTTTATTAATGCATTTGCGACGACCTGCGATCTTTCCCTGAATCCCGTTCCGTCCGCCGATCGGTCTCGGTGTCAGTCTTTGCCGGTTTAATAGCGTTTGCACCAGTAGGAGTAAGCATCATCATTCTTCGTGTCAGCGAGCTCACGTGCGCCGTCGCTTCGCTTCGCTTCGAAGGTGAGGAACAATTCTTACTCCTTGCGAAAAAAAAAATGTCCTGCTGACAGTAAAAAAAAAAGGAAAGGTCATGTTTTGGATTTTAATTTTAAATTATTCTTTTTTTAGACTTTCCAAAATCGATTATGTTTTTCAAATATAAAGCACGATATTGATTCTATTCGGTTAAGTGATGTTAAGGGCATTAAAAATTACATAGCAATAATATATGACCTTGCAAAAATAATTTATTTTTGTTTTGTTTTTGCAAAATTGGTCGTGTTTAAAGTAGTTTGCATATGAAATCTAAAAATCATATATTTAAGAAATTAAGATGATTTTTGAATATACAATAAACTATGTAAAATATTTTTGAATACAGACTCGATGTAAGGATAAGGGAGGGCAACTTTGCCTTTTTTTATTTCTTTTTATTTTTTTAATTCTAAAAATTAGTCACCGCTTTATATTTAAAAAAGATAACTTAACGGAAGCTTCAGATTTAAAAAAAAGACAAATTTTGCAAAGTCTAAAAAAGAGAACCATTTTCAAAATTAAAGTACAAAACATAACTTATATTGCAATTACCGTGTCGGATGCATGTATTTAATTTTTTTTGATAAATAGTATATTTATTATAATTGTTTTTATTATTACGGTATTTTAAACATGAATAATAATTTTACATATTTAATAATTTGTAAATAAGATAAATATAAAAATATTATTAAAAATTAACAGGGTTAATATTTTAAAACTAAAAGGAGTACTAAAATTCACCTCATCAAAATAGAGTGAGACAATAGATTCTTCTTCCTATTGACATTTGGGTCATGTAACAATGGATTTTAATGTGGAGTTTTTTTTTTCATTTGTACACTTTTTCATGTATTTTTATATTTTTTTTATAAAATTTCTGCAGCCCAAACAAGTACAAATCTCCGTTTACAAATATTTGGCAATTTTGATTTTTACTATTCATACTTTGACTAATTATAATTTTTAAAATATTTAATTAATTTACTTATAAATAGTATTATAAAATTTGTCATTGTATATACTTTCAATCGTATACACTTTAAAAATGTATATTTTTATATTTATATGTTAATTGTTTTTTAAGAAAAGGACAGTCAAACAGTACGTAGAAAAATCAAAATTGACAAGGTTTGTATTTACGATGTACTGACAACGCTAAATTTAGAGGAAGCAACCCTAATCCGTACAGAAGCTCATTACTGTTCTTCATATTGAGCGGGAAAAAACCAAACATCACAGGAGTTGGAAAAAAAAAACCCTTAACCCAGGCCATGACCACCATTAATAGTTACCGTGCCCCGTAACACGGAGGCAGCAGACGCGGCGCGGGCCCGGCCCGCATTTACTCCCCCACTGGCCATAAATCCTCCTCCGCCGCAGAAGCAGACCAGAGCCCCTCCCGCTCCGCTCCGCGTCCCCCACCACCCACCGCTCACCTCTCCTCTGAGCTGTGACACAGCTGTCCTCCTCTCCCCACTCCCAAGAACTCGCTTGCTCCACAAGAATCCGCCGCCGTAATCCCCGCCCGCATTGCGCCAAGGCGTTCGTCCCGGCTCGGAATTTGGTTGTTTGGTGGTGGTATGAGCGGCGGCGGCTGGTGAAGGGGTGAGACGAGACGTGACGAGATGAGCAACGCGGTGGCGCTGCTGGTTCTGGTCTTCCTTCCCCTCTGCTGCGGTCGCCTCGTCGCGGCCGGCGAGGCGGGGGAGGAGTCGAAGGCGGTGACGGTGGACCCGGCGTGGCGGTTCCCGAACCAGCGCCTGCGGGACGCGTACGTCGCGCTGCAGACGTGGAAGCAGCAGGCCATCTTCTCCGACCCGCGGGGGCTCACCGCCGACTGGACGGGCCCGGGGGTGTGCAACTACACCGGCGTCTACTGCGCGCCGGTGCCGCGGGGCGCGCCCGGCGCCGGGGAGCTCGCGGTCGCCGGCGTCGACCTCAACCATGGCGACATCGCGGGGTACCTCCCGTCGGAGCTCGGGCTGCTCGCCGACCTCGCGCTGCTGCACCTCAACTCGAACCGGTTCTGCGGGCTCGTGCCCGGCGCGCTCCGCCGGCTCCGCCTCCTCGTCGAGCTCGACCTCAGCAACAACCGCTTCGTCGGGCCGTTCCCCGCCGTCGTGCTCGACCTGCCGGCGCTCAGGTTCCTCGACCTCCGTTTCAACGACTTCGAGGGCGCCGTCCCGACGGAGCTCTTCGACCGCCCGCTCGACGCCATCTTCCTCAACCACAACCGGCTCCGGTCCCCGCTCCCGGACAACTTCGGCAACTCGCCGGCCTCCGTCATCGTGCTCGCCGACAACCGGTTCGGCGGGTGCCTCCCGGCGAGCCTCGGGAACATGTCCGACACGCTGAACGAGATCCTCCTCATCAACAACGGCCTCAGCTCGTGCCTGCCGCCCGAGGTCGGGATGCTCCGGGAGGTCACCGTCTTCGACGTCAGCTTCAACTCGCTCGTCGGGCCGTTGCCGACCGAGGTCGCCGGGATGCGCAACGTGGAGCAGCTCGACGTCGCGCACAACCGGCTGTCGGGCACCGTCCCGCAGGCCGTCTGCGCACTCCCCCTGCTCCAGAACCTCACCATCTCGTACAACTTCTTCACGGGCGAGCCGCCGTCCTGCGCGCGCGTCGTCCCGCCCGACGGCGACGCGAGGAACTGCCTGCCCAACCGCCCCGCGCAGCGCCCGCCGCAGCAGTGCGCCGCGTTCTACTCGCTCCCGCCCGTCGACTGCGCCGCGTTCCAGTGCAAGCCCTTTCACCCACCGCCACCGCCCGCGCCGGCATACCCTGGCCCGTTGCCACCAGTGTACCCCATGCCGTACGCGTCGCCGCCTCCGCCTCCACGCTACCGATGATTCTGTAACCACAGGAGAGACATTGCCGCCACCTTCACCTTCTCTCCCCGCCACCCCATTGCCGACGCCGACCTGGATGGAGATACCTGAGTTCATCATCCAATTGTTCGTGGTCATAGCTATTTATGCTTAGATTAGTAGTGTTCTTTATTGATAACTACCGGCATATAGAAGATTATAAGGTGCATATATCCCTCTTGTTTTTGGATTTCCGGTCTCTGTTCTCGGCGTCCATCCGTTCGCATCATGGTGATGGTGAAGTGTGTCTGTGTGATGGGGAAGTCTGTGCGGAGGGGACAATTTGAGCTTGGATTGATTGCTGCTAATTGGGTTGTGAATAATAAACTGCTTCATGAGAGGGACAGGTTAAAACAAAGAGGATTGGTGGATTGGTTAGTGACTTTGGTGTGCACCTGGGTCCGGGGTGTATAGATCGAAGCTTTAGAGAGCTCTTCAGTTGAGAGCTTCAGTTCAGAGTCAAGAGGCGAAGTTTTTAGATCAACAAATGTATCGTACTCCACTCCTACTTATTACAAGTATTCTTTTTTTGTGTCACAATGAATTACTGCTATACACTGTTACTTATCGTATTTGTTTTGTAATTCCACTCTTGATTGCCCCTCTGTTTATCACCTTTTACTATCGAAAGATATTATCATGGTATGTGTAGTTGTGTGCTGATTTCAGGTGCGGGGTCTTTGTAGCAGTTAGGACTACCATTTTTGTGGTCTCTGCTACGGAAATCATAGTGCGCGGCCGGGTCTGTCTTTTTTAAATGAAATTAGGAGTATAATTTAGCACATCTGCGATGATCGGAAGATTTAATCATCGTTGTTTCCATTGCCCAGTCTCTGATTCTCTGAAATGCCCGGGGAGGGAAAATGGGTGCAGGGAATCATGCGTGAGCTGCTTTGTTTGACCGAATCGGTTGCTTTGGTACTAAGACAGAATTATGACTGTTTGTAGCAGCTTTTATGGGTTTATAATTGCTTTTTACCACGGCTGCTAGGAGAGAGTAAACACTGCCCGATTGCATGTTCTCATTTCTTCTCGTGGTCTGATGCTGTTCCCAACTTGCTGCTAGTGGACACTCCACTGTAATCATCGTTAGCGCTGAATATGGCAGGAAATCTCCCTGAAGTTTATGCTCTGCTAGTTGTACTAGTCAATTTGTAATGGTATCGGCACTGCCCCCCGGATTCGTGGGACGCATGTGCGCCCCAGCGAAGTTAGTGGAGTACTCCTACTACAACTATAGTGTCTCCCTGCTGTTCTTTTACGGTTAGCACCACGGGGCTCACTCACCGCTTAATCCCAACATAAATAAGCGCCGCAACCATGTGTCCTTGGCTTGTTGCACCAACGAGGTAGTTTTGGTCGTTACTCCTACCGCACATGTTGCTCTTGCACCGACGCGTCATGCTGTTGTTGGAGGGGCAGCGTTGGGAAGCATGTGACTGAAAGGGCGTGGAACTGTAGAAAGAAAGCTTCCTCACGGCCAAATCAAAGGAGGCTTTTTCGCGCCCCATAAAGCTCGCTGTTCCTCCCAGTCCTCTCCTCTCCCCGGCGTGCCACCGCTTCCGCTGCCCTTTCGGCGCTTCGCTCGTGGCAACGCGGATTTTTTGGCGCCGTCCGCGGCTGCGGACGTCGTCGTCGTTTTTCCCCCCGCGATAGTGCCGAACGGGGCCCGGCGGTACAGTGCGTTGCCGCACTGATCGCGCTGGCAACTTGCGGAGCTCGGGGATCGCCGAGTTTACCAGCGAGAGAACGGAACCGGGGAAAAGGCGATCTCCCATCGATACGTCAACTTCCGCTGGTTCCTCCTCCGCCTGTGATCGGTGCGCGATATCTGTTGCCGCTTGGTTAAGTTCAACTCGCCTCACATGCGTCTGGATTGACTACAACGTTGATAGATGACCGTGTATGGTGGCACGGTGATTTGCGGACAGACGCTGACGGTCCGTCGTTTTTGGTGGAAGCTTGCGGTGGAGTCGTCGCGACCGACACCGTAATTTCGGGAGGAAACTGCGATCGCTGATGGGGAAAACAAGCACCGACCGACGCTAGAGGCTCGCCCCTGTGACTGTGATGAGTGACTGTGGACTGTGCCGTGTGCTGCCTTGTTTAGTTTACCAAGTCATAAGACGACATCGTTACCCATCAGGGTCCGTAAAGCAGCGAGCCACACACCCACACCCCCAAACGCATGGACTGGACGGCACCTCCTAGGCTCCTAGCTACTACTAGTTCATACGAATAGTTCGAAAGAAAAGGTGGCGAGCACCTAGTTCGCGTACGTACTGGACCGCACCGCACCGCGGAAGGATACATCAGATCAGACGCGTGCAATCCCCTGGGCTTTTCAGGATTCGGCCGGACATGATCGGGTACGATCCGCTTTCGCACCATCGACGAGTGGAAAGAAAGGGCCGGCGATGATGCCCTTCAGCCTTCACCGGGACTACGGAACGGGCGCCGTGTACACGTACTCGTCGTCGCGTACGTATACCAAGTAGGCGAGGACACGTACACGCGTGCGGCATGCCGGTGGCTAGGAAAAAGGTGAAGGGAGTTTTGCGTTGGTGGCGCGTCCACTGCCGACAAGGCTTCCACTTGTCTCGGATTAAAAGGTTTGAGTTTCTGCGCTGAAAAAAACGAGAAGATTATGCGAACGGTGTTGGTATTGTACCGCTTGTTTAATCCTTTATTATTACGGCACCCACTGGGCTGTCTCACGTGTCAGAACGCTGCAGTTCTTTGTTCCGGGCCGAAGAGGCCGGCCCGCCTGCTGGGTGTGAAGGATACGGGCCTAAAAAGAGCGCACGGCCCGCAAGGCTGGATGAAAATCTATGGGCTACGTTTTCTATCTGAACTCTTTTTTGAAAGGTAGAAATTTCATTGAAATCAGTTTAATTTCACAGCAAAAACGCAGAAAATAGGAAAAATTCCTGCAATACAAATGAGGCCTTAAGCTTAGACACACAGTACCGTCTACCTGTTCCTTCTCTTCTTGAAAACGACCTAACACGTAAGATTTTTTTTTATTTACCCGATATTTGTATTTACAAAGGAAAATACCCACAAATATAGACGTAATATAAACAAACGGCAAGAAAGAAACACAAGACCGCAAGGATAGTGACAGCTAATCAATAATTCATTGCTCATTGTACATGATTTCTTACAAATAGGTTTGTTAGCAAACTCATGGAACACCCATCTGCCTCTCCAAACATCTGTACTGGTGCCGTCGCCAATGCGTTTCGACAAACCCAAATCCAAAGTTTTCCACCACGCCGCATTTGCACACCATGTGATAGAACAATTCTTTTTCTTCCGAACCTGTTAATCCATGCATGTTCTTACCAAACACGCTTCGCTGAATTTGTTGCAGCTCTAGCTTCTTTGCTAACATCGATCTGTCTCCGAGCTGCTCCCTTGACATCGAGATCTTAAGCCTCGCTTCGCTGCTTTTGGTGGCCTCCAACGTCTCAACTTGTGGACGAGAAAGAACAGTAACAGAGAAAGACATGGTTACCACCAAAAAATAAAAACTATAATGCACAAGCTATTATCTTGTTTTCCAGATATCTTAGAACCCTGCCATTGCTTATATAGTGCTCCGCTGCTCTTCTAGCTATGCTGCTGCGATGCTACGCCCAGATTGTTAGTATTTGCATCCTATCACGCTAGAGCTGTGAGCTGCTGCGAGTCACTGTCACTCCGATGGCATGAGCTGCGCGAGGAAACTGCATGTCGAGGTCCGGATGTTCCGGGCCGAAGAGGCCGGCCGGCTTGCTGAGCGTGGGAGGGAGACGACGCTCAGAACAGATCGCGGCCTGCAAGCCTGAATGAAAATCTATGGGCCATATTTTCTTTCTGGGCCTCGCAAATAATAGTGGTCCACTAGTTCAGACTTGAGCCCAGACACAGTACCGTCTATCTGTTCCTTCTCTTGAAAATGATCTGGCACAGTGGCATGTAAGATCTTTTTTTTTTATTTAATCGGTATCTGTATTTATGAAGGGAATACACCCATAAATACAAACGATACACAAGCCTGAGCTAACAAACAGGTTTCCATGCCATCAACATGACTTGCCTGCCTAGTAGTGCTACCTGCTTCATGCAAAGATTAGGTATGATCACCTCGCCGTGCAACTGCAGCATTGTCCGAGCAAGCTCAAACAGGTTTTACGATAGAGGTACATCCTGAATGTTTTCATTAACTTTCTTTGCAGCACCCTACCAATCGGCATGCTACCCTGGCTTGTTGCTTGGTCAGGAGTCTAACTCATCTTCCTTTAGATGAATACAACCGTGGAGTATTCACAATTAGGAAATTGAGCTGATCACATGGTTAATTCAGCTGTCAAGTCCAATGTACGTCCCCTACCTCGTTTTTCAGATCAGAGGGTGAAATAGTTCTGCACTGAAGTTGCGCCAGAAAACTCACAGATTTGTCATGCAAAGTACTCCTAGATTTTTTCCCATCAGGTTGCATAACATGTCTTACCCTGTCACCATTCAATTTCACATGAATGCCATGTCTTTTACGGGCACTCTTTCTAAATCGATAAACAACTGACATATTGCTACATATTCTCAAATAGTGAAACAATGTAAGTAGGCTATATAATTTTTTTGTTACAGACCTATAATTAAATCTGTGCACGCCGCACTCTAGAATTCAACTTCTCAACTTCGGCGCCGCAATGGTGCCCTGTTTTGTATCAAGCTGCCTCATTTGTCCAAGACTGATCACGGGTCCAACCGCATGCCCGTTATCAATCCATGTTCTTGTCAAACGCGATTCACTGAATTTTTTAGACGTCATTCTTGCTGCCCGACATGCATCTATCTCCGAGCCGCTTTCATAATCTTGAGTAGATTGGCCTCGCTTCACTGAATTTGGTGGCCTCCAATGTCTCAACTCGTGGAAGAGAAAGAACTACATCCGAGAAAGACATGATCACCACAAGAAAAGAAACTATCGGGTAAACTATCTTGTTTTCCAGATATCTTAGACCCCCTTGTCAATGCTTATATACTGCTTCTCTGCTCTTCTTGTAGCTATGCTGCCAAGACCATAGTGTCTTTATTCCTATCCTATCACGCGAGAGTTGTGAGTTGTGGCTCGCTGTCATTCTAATGTCATGAGCTGCGCGAGGAAACTGCATGCAGAGGTTGGCACGCGGTGCATCTGGTCATCTAGTCATCTGTCTCTGCTTGACGATTCAGAGTTAAGGACGGCTACTCTGCTTTGATCTGTTGTTCAGATTTCGCCGGACGTTCACTCGACACATGTGATTTTCCAAAGTTCAGCGAATGGTGTGCGTGTCAACTAGCTACTCTGCTCCGTTCTGATCCGCCGAAGATAATCCATTAATTGGGACGTCCAAAGTTCAGTTGTTGTAACCACCAACCAATTTCCAACTCTAGCATGGCGTTTCTTTTTCACTGCTTGCCAGAGGTGATGCACAAGCTGCACCATCAGGTAGCACACCAATATCAAGCATGGAGCAGGATACTATCACAGAACTACGCAACACCGTCGAGGTGGAACGAATAGTTCTGAAAATCTACTCCCTCCATTCTCTAAATGATGTCAGTCAGGACAGCATGGTTAGGAGTAAACGGCAAGCTTCCATCAGTGAGGGTTCATCCGTGCATCGGACTGCATGCTAGTAGTCCAAGCGATCACAGCTACAAGCGGAAAACGCCAGGGCAGTGTTGCCGGTGCAAGGGAAGTTCTGCAGTTCCTCTGCTTCGCGGAACAGAGCTCTTCTGACGATGCTAGTCCTCATGCTGCCTGCTTTGCAGCATGATTCGGACTGTTGTGGGGATATGTCGATGAAGCGGCATTGTGAAAGAAAAGATTTTGATTTCCTTCGATAATTCGGCAGGGGATTAAGAGAGAGTTACAGCCGTTTGTGACTGAATCGTCACCAGTCTAATTAAAGTAGATTTTACACATGAAGCAATGGTAAAGTAGAATTCCATGTTGAACTTGCTGAGATACGTCCCTGCCAAACACGCTTCGCTGAATTTGTTGCAGCTCTAGCTTCTTTGCTAACATCGATCTGTCTCCGAGCTGCTTCCTTGACATCGAGATCTTGAGCCTCGCTCCACTGAATTTTGTGAATTTTGTGGCCTCCAACGTCTCAACTCGTGGACGAGAAAGAACAACAGAGAAAAACATGGTTACCACACACAAAAAAAAAAAAACTATCAAGCTATCTTGTTTTCCAGATATCTTAGACCCCTGCCGGTGCTTATATATTACTCCCTTCAATTTTAAATTATTGACACCGTTGAGTTCTAACATAAACTTTAAATATTCGTTTTATTTAAAAAGTTTATTTCAAAATTATTGATTGTGATTTAAATTTTATTAATGATAAATTAAATAATAACAAAATTTTACATATTTGAACAAATTTTAAATAAAAAATGATCAAAGTTGATGTTAAAAATCAACGGTATCAATATTTTAAAACCGAAGGGAGTACTTCGCTGCTCTTCTTCTAGCTATGCTGCTGCCATGCTATCACGCGAGAGCTGTGAGTTGAGTCGCAGTCATTCCGGTGGCATGAGCTGCGCGAGAAAACTGCGTGTCGAGGTCCCCATGTTCCGGCCAAAGAGGCCGGCCGGCTTGCTGCCTGGGCGTGGGATTGAGGGAGACGAATGAAAAATCTATGGGCCATATTTTCTATCTGGGTCTCGTGAAAAAATAGTGGCCCACTAGTCCAGATTTTCGCCTAGATCTGTTCCTTCTCTCCTTGAAAATGACTTTGGCATGTACTCATTTGTTTTTTAATTGTTGTCGCTGACTTTCAATTTTAACTTTGCTCATTCATTTTATTAAAAAAATTAGTTTAAATATGTAAAATTTTAAGTTATGATTCAAATAACATTAATAATAAATGAAATTATAACAAAATATATAATATTTATTAAATTTTTTAATAAGACAACAAAGTTGAAGTTAGAGGTCAATGATGACAACAATTAAAGAACAGAGGGAGTAAGATTTTTTGTTTAACCGATACTCTCTCCGTTTTTTAATTGTTATCGCCGTTGATTTTCAACTTCAACTTTGACTATTCGTTTTATTCAAAAAAATTTACTAAATATAATATTTTTTGTTATAATTTTATTTATCATTAGAGTTATTTGAATCACAATTTAAAATTTTACATATTTCAACTAATTTTTTAAATAAAATGAATGGTCAATATTGAAGTTAAAAATCAACAACGGCAATAATAATTAAAAAAACAGAGGGAGTATAACAGAAGAAGAGATCGAACGGAAGAATCGACTTTACCGTTCACTGAACAGGTTACACACCCCGACAAGAGTTCAGACGGACGGGCCACTCTTCAACCCACCACGAAGTCTAAGTCCATACTTCTACAAACACACCGTGTCTAGGTTCCTCTTTCTTGCCTCATCAGCGACAGGCTACGGTCATCTCCTTCGTTCATTCTCCCTTTGCACGGCAATTCTATAAAGTGCTAGTTACCGGAATACTATTTCGATTCCTATCATGTGAGGATGTGACTAGTTTCCATGCCATCAACATGACTTGCCTGCTTAGTAACTGCTTCATGATCACCTCGCCGTGCAACTGCAGGATTGTCCGAGCAGAGTCAACTAGTAGTCTTAGGTTTATGATATACGTACATCCTGAATGTTCTCATTAACTCTCTTTGCAGCAGCCTACCAATGGACATGCTATTGCTACCAAGGATTTAGAAACTGGGCTGAACCCGATTTTCGGTGGGCCAGAAAACCGACCGGCTAGCCGGCAAAAGCCGGTTTTGCTACAGTGCTAGGCTCGATTTTTCACAAATTGAACCAGACCAGTGGTCGAAAACTACGAAAATCGACCGATTTTCACCGGTTTTCAAAACCCCGATTGCTACCCTTGCTTGTTGCTTGGTCAAGTCTGGCCCACATTTCCAATCAAAACGTCCTTTAGATGAAACAATAGTGGAGTGTTCCCAAATCGCTGATTTCCCAATTACTAAGTTTCACATTCAGGAAACTGAACTGATCGCACGGCTAATTCAGCTGTAGTCCAATGTATGTCCCCTACCTTGTTTTTCAGATCAGAGGTTGAAATGGTTATGCACTGAAGTTGCATAAAAAAACTCACAAGTTTGTCATGCAAAATAGATTTAGCCCATGAGGTTTTATTACATTTTCTTATCCCATCACCATGCAATGACACAAGAATGCCACGTCTTCTACGGGCACTCTTTCTGGACCAGTAAACAAATGATATAATGCACCACATATTCTCAAATAATGAAACAGTGCAAGTATACTATATAATTTTTTGTTCCAGACCTATAATTAAATCTGAGCGTGCCGCACTCTAGACTTCATCTTCACAACTATGTGGTCACAATGGTGCCCTGTTTTGTATCGAGCTGCCTCATTCATCAGAGACCGATCATGGGTCCAACCGCAGGCCCGTTAATCAATCCATGTTCTTGCCAAACGCGCTTCACTGAAATTTTTAGTCTTCGTTCTTCCTGCCCAACATGGATCTATCTCCGAGTCGCTTTCATAATCTTCAGAAGATTGGCCTCGCTTCACTGAATTTGGTGGCCTCCAATGTCTCAACTCGTAGAAGAGAAAGAATCATATCCGAGAAAGACATGATCACCGCAAAAAAGAAACTATCGGGTAAACTATCTTGTTTTCCAGTTATCTTAGACATCTGCAACTGCTTGTTATATACTGCTAGCTTATCTGCTCTTCAGCTCTTCTTCTATCTCTGCTGCCAAGACCATAGTGTCTTTATTTCTATCCTGACACCCGAGAGCTTTGAGTTGTGGCTCGCTGTCATTCCGATGGCATGAGTTGCGTGAGGAAGGAAACTGCTTGTGGAGATCGGCGCGCGATGCATTTCCCTTGCGTTTGGCTTCGTCGAAACGTATGACCATCTGTCTCATCAGGACGCAACTGCCAGCGGCGTCTATTGAGAAATAAGCAAGTGCGCCGTAGCAAAATTTTGTGCTGGAAATTTAGAAGGGGATCGGTCTTGAAGTGAGAATATTACTCGCTGTAACAAAATGCTACTGTCGTAGAAATGACATTGTTCCATTTAGATGTACTAAAGATGTTCGAAGGTGCTCACCCTTTAACAAGCCCTATGCTTGATCGGACGGTTCTAAATTGCAAGCTTTCAGCAATGAGGTTCTAAATTCCTCTACGGATAGATAAATTAGTCAGTCCTCGGGCTACGGATAGCAAATCCGTGAACAGCTTCGCGCGCCAGTTATGCCGGCACCTTCTCTGCTCGACGGTTCAGAGTTAGGGACGGCTGCAGTCCTCGGGCTACTCTGCTTTGATCTGTTGTTCAGATGTCGCCGGACGTTCACTCGACACATGTGATTTTCCAAGGTTCTGTGAATGGTGTGTCTCACTCTCATCTAGCTACTCCACTCCGTTCTGATCCGCCGGAAGATAATCCATTAATTGGGACGTCCAAGGTTCAGTTGTTGTAACCACCAACCAAGTTCCAACTCTAGGATGGCGTTTCTTTTTCACTGCTTGCCAGAGGTGATGCACGAGCTGCCCCATCAGGTAGCACACCGATACCATGCATGGAGCAGGATAGCACCACAGAACTACGCAACACCGTCGAGGTGGAACGGATGGTTCTGAAAATCTAAACGGCAAGCTTCCGTCAGTGAGGTTTCATCAGTGCATCGGACTGCAAGCTAGTGGTCCAAGAGATCGCAGCTAGAAGCAGAAAACGCCGGGACTGTGTTGCCGGTGCAAGGGAAGCTCTGCAGTTTCTCTGCTTCGCGGATCAGAGCTCTTCAGACTGTGCCAGTCCTCAGGCTGCCTGCTTTGCAGCATGATTCCGACTGTTGTGGCCATCTGTCGATCAAGCGGCATTGTGAAAGAAAAGATTTTGATTTCCATTGATAATTCGGCAAGGGATCAAGGGATATTTACTGCCGTTTGTGACGGAATCGCCACCAGCCTAATTAAAGTAGATTTACACATGAAGCAATGGTAAAATTTAACTCTCAGGTCACAACTCATAGCATCTAAAATTTCAGCTGCAGCACTACTCTAGCAAATATTGAGGTATACAGCCACTGGTTCAAAGCAGTTTAAAAACTTGGTGCGAAAGTAAATCGTTAGTGTTAACAAATTACATATACTGATAGCATGCAACCTTTGTACCCCCTTTCTTCATTGGGACAAAAGCCTACAGTAGAAACCACACTTAAATCTTTGTGTTCTTTCACTCCATGGACACTAGATTTGTTCATGCTATCTGTTCCACGACAAGTCGAGAGATGAAGTCTGTTGTGTTTTCCTCCACGTCCATTCTGTCTGTACGATAGCTGGACATTTGGTTGTTAAGAGAGCAAAAAAGACCTATCAAAAGGCTTCATAATGCTCTTGTTATCTTCCTTGAATTTGGTGACCTCCAATATTGTAACACCCTCGAAATTCAAGCAATTTAAAAATAAACTTTTCCCCGCGTTTCCCTTTAATTTTAGCTACACCTCCCTCCTTTTATTTTATTTAAAGGAAAACCTCATATAATGAGTAAATCCTAAAAAGGAAAAGTTTCAAATTTAAAGGTTTGAATCCTGACAAGTGCTTGAGTTGAAGTTTCCTTTTTTTCAGATTTATCAAAATTTATTCGAATCTATTTGAATTTATTCGAAATTGGAGTGATTTGCTTTCAAACAAATTACCAAACCCCCACCCCCGGCCCACTAGCCTGGCCTGCCCCCTCTACACCGCACGGGCCGCCACACCCCCTTTTTCTTTTTTTTTCCGGCCCAACACTCCAGCCCACTTGGCGCGCGCGGCCCACACGGCCCAGTCGAGCGGTCGGCCTGGCAGGAGACCTTCTTCCCCCAGACCGCCGCCGCGCTGCTCCGGCGAGCATGGGCACCTCCTGGCGCAGCAAGCCTGACGTCATGCCTTCCCCCATCCCGCACAGTGCCGCCTCGCCGCGTCACCTCACGCCGGACCGTTGACATCATCGACTCCCCGTCGCGTCGCCGTCGATCAACAGAGACCCGTCGATGCCGGGGCTCTGTCCATGCTACCTGTCCCGCGCGTCACCCACAGTGCCGGCTCGACGTCACCCCCATCACTCGCACAGGAGAGCCGCACCCATGCGTAGTTAATGCCGCCACCAACTCGCTCACCGGCCACTGCCGCGCTCTGCTCAAATCCAACCCCCC
>BCLF01000016.1:2088325-2101182 GCA_001602275.1 Zoysia japonica
TATAATCTTACGATTTCACAATATCACAGAACAGCTTTTAGCTTTCTCACGGTTCATATTATACAGCTGCTTTTTCTTAGTTCATAGTTCACAGCAGCTTTTTCACAGCTCAAAACTCAACCAAACACACCCTTTATATATTTATCCAGAGTTGATACAACTTCTTCGCATTCAATCATTGAACCACCAAACAATCCATTTGGCACTAGAACACGCTTCTAGAACATCTAGGCTGGCCACCCCTGAATTGTAGGAATTTGGAGAACTTGAAATTCATTAGGTCCGGCTTGATGGCTGTACATAACAGCGCACACTTACGTCGAAGCATTGTTTCATTGATGCCTTGATGGAGTCCTAAACTATTTTTAATCAGCGTATGGTCTCTACGCATATAACAGCACGACAACGACATTAGCTTACAGGAAACCAGTTGTTCCCAAACAAGTGGCAACTGACATATCAAACTGTCATGGAATGAAACGGTATCGTTGTCCCAATAAAGCTTTTATGTTCTAATTAAGCCTGAATAACTCAATTCTGTAGTAATTAGAAATGCTTAAAAAAAAGGAAGGTGGCCCTAAAAAACTGAAAGTGCAAGTTTCTATTGGACTTAACTGTTTGTGTAAGACTCAAACTGAGACAATGTCAGACTCGGAACATTCAGTCTTGTTATTACAGGCAAATGGCGCTGTCTTAGGAAAACAAGGATATTTTGCACGTCTTAGTATTGATGCTTTGATAAGGAGCTAGCATTCTATTTGGTCTGCTGAACTATATAGATTACAGAACATGGCAGGCCATCTCCTAACTGTTCGAACAAATACAAAGCATACTTCCAACTATTGAGTTCAGTACTTGGATTTGGTCCGGCCTAATTTTCCTGGTTAACCAGCAGGCGCGCGCACACATTGAAAGAGTCAGATCATGTTATCATGATTTCCTGATTAAACGATTGCATGCACGACAACGACAATTTGAAATATGAGAACTCCAATGTTTCCAGACAAGTAACAGGCCTCGATATCATATCACTGGAAGCGACAATAACATCGTTTCAAAGGGTGTGCGCTTAGATTTTGGCCGCCCAGTTTAGCTAGAGATGCTCTTGGGATAAAAAAAATGTTGAAGAGAGGCACCTTCCTTTAAAAACCATTCTGGTCCTTAACATGAGAAAATTTAAACATGTAGCAATATCTTCTTTTCAGAGAGTTTCAAGACTCCAGAGAATTGTAGTTTGAGTATTTTTTGTATCATGTTCTCATTGAAATTCTGGTTAGTCCCTCAGTACTGTCAGCCTTTTGGAGATGAAGCCATCTCACTGAGCAAATTGGCTGTTATAAACTATTCAGTCTATTTCATCCTCTTTGATGAATAAGCATATATACATCTTGCCGTGGCCTCAGTAGATGCTTAGCATCAAGTCTGGACGGTTGGGTCAGTTCACGCACTATTTTAGTAGTATCACTTTCTGCCCAAATAAAACTGGACAATTGAAACTCTCTGCTAGAGTAGTTTAACACACTGCAAAGTACGACAAAAGCGGATAACCCGAAGCCCCAACCATGGCGAGCTTGGGAATCTTCCATGTCGCGGTCACCCACACAGAACTCCAAGAAACACCTTTTTCGCCCGGCGTCATCGTCGATGTGGACGCGGAGCGGCAACATCAGCAGCAATCAGTTGCAGGCTCGCTTTGGAGCCACACCCATGGCTCATGCAGCTGTCCCCATCGGCTCTTTATTATTACAGAATTCTAATGCGCGCGAACGCAGCATCCATGTCATGGCGCTGGCGCCTCCTCCTCTTCCTGTTGCTGTCGATCTCTCCGCTCGATCTTATCTAAGCCCAGCTGGTTAGCTCTCTCCTCCGGCTATAAATTGCGGTGAGGCCTAGCTCGCCGTGCATCATTCTCATCGAGATCACCATCTCCTGACCTGAGAAGCCGTTGGCATAGACTATAGAGAGCTTGGCATGATGAATGCGGAGGTGTTCGGCGGCGGCGACGACGACGGCCGGGAGACGGTGGTGCTGGCGCACGGGTACGGCGGCACCCGGTTCATCTGGGACGACGTCGTCCCGGCGCTGGCGGCGAGGTTCCGCGTCGTCGTCTTCGACTGGAGCTTCTCGGGCGCCGCCGACGGCAAGCGGTACTGCTGCTCGTACAGCGGCCTGGCCGACGAGCTCGTGGCTCTGATGGACGAGCTCGGGGTGAGGAGCGCGACGTTCGTCGGGCACTCCATGGCCGGCATGCTCGGGTGCATTGCGTCCGTCGCGCGGCCGGACCTGTTCAGCCACCTCGTGCTCGTCGGAGCGTCGCCCAGGTCTGTTGGAACATAATCTCGCATCATGCAACTTCGAGTCTTCGATCACATGAGTTTTTCTGTTACCACATGCTATAAAAGTGAGAAAGATCAGTAGAAAGTAAGTGGACGTAAAAAAATGAGAACGAACGTATTTTCTATATAAAATCTGGAAAAATAAAAGTAAACTAGCTTCCTTGCGCAGGGGCGAGATGTTGTTTAACGTTAACATCTCCGGCCGGCCTCCTTCGATGAACACAAAAATAAACCTCAAGAATAATTTCAAAACAAAAGGGATTTTTACCAAAGCAACTAGTCTGATAAAGTGATAAGATTTCAAATTTCAAAAAGACATCAACGTCGATACTGGATCTAGTTTTGTACGTATTAGTTCATTCAAAAGACCATGAACTGTGGACTGGACTGGCAAGCTCAGGTCGGACCCCTTCATTGTACAGAATGTTTGAAGGACGTTTCTCCCTTCTAACAGATCTTTTTTTTTTTTGGGCTACACTCAGCTAACAAAGTTTTTCAAAGCCACTGCTTATTCAATTTGCATCAAGCTGCAGTTTTGCTGTTTGATTTTAATTAGTTGACCTAACCCCGGAAAGCACAGTTCATGCTTAATTAAGCAAGAACAAGTCTCAGCTTCTTAGACGCTTCAAAATGCAACTACGTAAAGCATGTAAACTACAGTAATATGCAACGATAACGATATGCCTTCTCGTGCAGTTTCTCTCTTCAACAAGCCAAAGAAGCGTGCACACAGATCATCAGTCCTCTACTAACAAACCCGGTATCTTCTGCACGTTTATATTACAGGTACATCAACGAGGACGGCTACGAGGGCGGCTTCGAGCGCGGCGAGGTGGACGCCATGCTGGCCGCGGTCGAGGCGGACTTCGCGGCGTGGGCGCCGTGCTTCGCGGAGGCCGTCGTCGGGCCGGACCACCCGGCCGCGGTCACGAAGTTCGCCAAGCAGCTCGCCGCGATGCGCCCGGACGCCGCGCTCCGCGTGCTGCGCTCCGTGCTCACCTGCGACGTCCGCGCCGTGCTCCCGGACGTCGCGGCGCGCTGCACCATCGTGCACTGCGCCCGCGACGCCGTGGCGCCGCTCGCCGTCGCACGGTACATGCAGCGCGCCGTGGCCGGGGCGGCGGACACGGTGGTGATCGAGTCGTCCGGGCACTTCCCGCAGCTCACCGCGCCCAAGGAGTTCGTCAGGGTGCTGGAGGCCGTCTTGCTCGAGCACTGAGAACGAGCCATGGATCGCTTTCTTTTCGATGTGTTTGTTTAGTTCTTCAGTCGTGTGCATCTGCTTGCGTGCTTTAGCTCATTATAGCCTATAGACGTCAATTACTTTGTGCGCTACGTTTGTGTGAGATGTGAAGCTTGAGCTGTGACGAATGTAAATTATGTAATGTGCTCAAGAAGTACTTGTCACCTTTTAAAAGTTCCTATTTGCTAGTATGTTTAATTGTTTTTCCATTTCTTGAGTTTACTTAAAAGCTGAAGATAATAATGTTTAATGAATATTGCAAATATTTCCCAAAACAAAGGTTAAGTCTGCACATCAAAACTAAATGAAACTTGCAGGTGTAGACTGCAACAAAAGTAATTGCAGCTGGTTTCTGTGAAAAAACACCTCATATGGTAGTGGGCATTTTCATTTTTTTAAAAAATATAAATCTGCACAAAAAGGTATGTAGTTTTTGTGGTACAACTCCTTATATTTGTAATTTTGATAATTTCATCAAAACTATAAACTCTTGGAATTTTTGAAAATGTGATGAATAACTTATTTTTTGGGAAATCAGAATCCTGAATACTAATTTTTATTTATAATCAGCATATATTAAATACTTCAAAAATAAATCCTAAAGGTCGTTAATGCTGGCTAGAGTTTCTTCGTCAAAGGAGCCTCCAGTGAGTACTTGCTCCGTCCCCAATTAAGTTTTCTTTATTTACTTGTCATCTTTGTATCTCAATACTCTTCTTTTCTTTTACATTTATATTTTTATCTTTCTTCTCCTCGTTTTTTTTATATTTCATTTTTTTTACTATACTTAATTTCCGTGCTCACTCCCAAAATCCAAAATACTATCCTCCGTTTACAAATACTTGACAATTTTGATTTTTACTATTTATACTTTAACTTAATTATAATTTTAAAATTATTTCGTTAATTAACTTATAAATAACATTATATGATTTGTCATCGTATATACTTTGAGAATATATATTTTTTATATCTATATGTCAAAATATTTTAAAAAAGACGAGCGGTCAAAAAATTTGTAAAAAAGTCAAAACTGACAAGTATTTGTAAACGGAAGTTAGCAGTAGTTAGCAAGCTACCTCACAGGTGTCTCAATCCGAAAACTGTTTGGCGACCTCGGCGACGGCCCAGCGCCAGTCATGGGCTGATTTCTTGCGGGAGTGGGGACAGAATGGGTCGACCCGGCTGGGTGGTAGGTACGTTGTGATTAGAAAGGGGCCCAGCCCGAGTGTAGGAATCCACCAGCAGCACGCGAGTTTTAGTAGGCCGAAATGCAAGAGATTGTGGCCCAGTCAGTAAATTATCCATGAGAGTCAGTATATCTTTTGGCGAGCCCACGTTTCGCAGGGTGGGCGACGATGCCGATATCTTTGAACAAGATTATGATTTTTAAAGGCAACCCGAATCGCTCCGAATAGTAATGATTTTTTTCTTAATACTTATAAAGAGTTTAATATTTCTGATTAACTAAGCTAAGCAGCAGCGTACTACTCCATTATAAAACCGTTGTCGCCCGCTTTTCAGGTGAAAACCTAAATGGACCGACATTTCTAAAGACCAATTTAGGGTTTCTTTTGCCTGTGCTTTCGGCTTCTAGATATACTGCTAATTCTCGAGTGAAAGTGATTCTATCTGATTTTTTTATTGTTTATAAACTTTTAGAATTAAGATAATGAACTACTTCACAAAATAAAAAAATTACTTTTTTTGTCAACTTCTAATCTTCACTTTACAAAATCAAACAATAATTATTTCTAATAAAAAATAATATTTGAAATAGCTCTATAAAGATCAAAGCTGATAGCTCTGCCAAAGATAATCTTAAGTAGTTCTTCATTTCACCACAAAAGCAGATCAACCCGCAAGTGGCGCTTAACAAATCGGTTTCTGTTTCGTGGGAAACGACAGGCTCCGTTCGACGGAAATTCAACGGGATAGTAATAATTAAACAGAGTTGTGAAGGCCGCCGCCGTCGTCGGCTGGTTTGGTGCTGGTGCGGTAGGCAAGTGTCGCGTCGGAGAGCAGTACAGCGACGCAGACGCTCGGATCCAAATCCTCTGCTGCCGGCTAATGTAGCAAAAGGAGAACAGTAACCGATGATGGTGAACAGAACATTTTTTTTCCTACATCGACAGTTTAATACTGTTCATTATGTTGCTGTAGCAGTCTATCTGCATCGTTTATTTTTTATCGGACGTCTGAGATATGAGCTAATTTCAGGAACAGTGTCTTCTTATGACTTCGATCACAGACGCTCAGGTGGTGGCTACATCGATCGATCTCTGGATATTTTTGCACCAACACGGATAAAGCTAGAGTCTTATCTTGCGGCCGTTAACTATCTAAAGACGCTTTCGAATTGACAGTCACACGAAACCCATGCATGTATCCTCATGTGTGTGTGCTCCACGACCGACGCCTTGCCCGGGTTTCATAGTTGCCGACAACGAGTCGCTTCATGCTCGCTGATGCACTCAATCACATGACATTACGTTCGTTGCGCAATATCGTTTGCTACTACATTAGTAGTAAAGAAAGATTAAAGTAATGGTCCACCGCGTTAATTCTCTTTATTATTAATTTGTCAGTATCGATCGGTCCTAGCCAGTCGGTTACATGCATTCAGACGGAGTATCCAATCAAAAACACAGCTGACGGTCCAAACCACCACGTATAGGCAGCGTTATCTGTCTGTCGGATGACAAGGGTGTAAGCCACTAAACTCCTTTTAGGAACAAAGTAATGAAAATATCTGGAGTACTTTGCATTAGAAAAGTACTATGATGATGTTTTTGGCATTTTTAATCGATCGAGTGCTCCCTCCATTCTGAAAGACTTAGGGTCGTTTGTTACGTATTTTTTTACCGGTTTTTTTAATCGGCTTCAACTAAAATTACATCAAATGATTTTAGGAGGAGCCATTTTTTTATTTTTTATATTAAGTTGCATGCACCAATCAGTTAACTCCAAAATGTTAAAGTGATGAGAGAAATGTGGACAATTCACTTATACTCTAATATTCGAGAGGACTTATACTCTAATATTCGAGAGGAGTCCGAGGTGAAGTCAGAAGCCATGAAAAAGTGTCCATATAGTATTTTTTTATATTATTTAGTCCTATAAAATAGAAGATCCTTCAGAGAAAATCGATCTACCAAACTTTTTTAAAAAAAAAATCGAAGTCAGAGCTATAATAACCTTTTTTAAAGAAGTTAAAACCGAAACTATTTTGAAAAATCAGAGCCCTACTAAACAGCACTTTATGAACATTCATTTTTGTTTTGGCTTGAATCCACCCCGTAGCAACAATCATATGTCCGGATCATGACTGTACGGTGTGGGGCCTAGCATACAAAGACGATTTTTAGTAGTTGCTTCAGCATTTTGTTGAGCTATCTGACTAAGTACAAAACACACACTGGCTTCAATTGTGACAACTTCAGAGGAATGAAGATGCCTGTCACTAGGAAACAAAGGAATCATGCATGTCGATGGTTAGAAGAACTGCTGGCAATGCAGATTGTAACATCCAAGCTCGAAATACGGTTTCAAATCCGCTCGTACGTCGTACGAGTTCAACCTCGCAGAATAACTTATTACGCTTTCGTCCTCACTTCGCGTAAAAAAGTTAATCCGAGTTATTTTACATTTCACGGCCGGATATTTAAATGGATCTTCACCCTCTCAACTTTCAAAATAGTACTAAACTCATATTAGCCATTATGAGCTGTTTTTTTCTCACTCGAGCCCGAGATATCACACAGATCTTCGCACGCCATGGTGTTGATTTACTATTAGGATTTGTCCGTGAAGTTTCTTATAAACGATGTGGCGCTTGCAGACGAAGAGCTAGCTACAGTATTGTAAGGACTGGCCGTACGTAGCTCCCAATTAGGTGGGGCCTGCAATATCCGAACTAACAACAAAATTACTACAGTACACTATATATCGGAGTTTACTACTAGCTTCGCTACCGTCAAATTAACAACTCCACTATCCAATCAGAAAAAGAAAAAGAAAAAGAAAAAACAACTCCACTATGTACACATTGACTCAGCGCAGCACCTATCACGAGCTTCTAGGTTGTGAGAGGGCAGGTTGCGTTAAGTCTATCTCCAGTTCAGAATAAACCCTACACCTAACTTTGATCGATCGGGCAGGTCGCTGCGGCTACCCTGGCCGGACGAGTCATGTCCGCGTGGCAAGGACAGAGACCGCCATCCGATCAATCGGTAGTTTCCACTGAGGGTTGGCGCGGTTTTGATCGATCAGTTGCTTTCTCTGGTCGAATTCGGAGGAGGAGACGAAGAAGCCCTACCATACATACAGCGCATGCAGGTCGCTGTGAGAAGCGAATGATTGGAAGAAGCCAGAATTTGGTGGGGGCGCTTTTGACTCTTGTGCTAAAGTCGTCACGTCGAGTAGCTGGCATGCTTGCGACGTCACGTACTGCAAGCTGGCATTGTTTCGATCCTTCTCACGAACGTATCGTATTTGTACTTTGAATCTGTATACATACCTACGTACCTACAGTACTTCGTTTTAGAAGACATTATCTAAGGAAACTTCATTTTAGAAGAATTAACATTAGTACTGTGATAACAGAATTTAGGGTCCGTTTGGCAAGCAGAAGCGATTTCGTTTCGTTTCTGGGCTAAAATGGCTGGAACCACACCAAAGACAAAAAACAAAAAAACAAACTCGAAACGTTTCTCCATTGAAACCGTGAGAAACGATTCTACTTTTTGCCTGACGATGTGAAACGGCCTTTGAGGTGTTTCACAGGCGAAATACTTCGCTTGTCTCACGCCTTACCTCCAAGTTCGGTGAAACTACGACAAAAATGCCACTACTCGGTGCCCCTGTGAAATATTAATTTTTGGAAATTTAAAAAAATTTCCTCAAGTTTCTAAAGTTTTTTAAAATTATTTCGTTAGGTTCGTTTCATTGAGCCCTTCGTGAAGGTGTCCTCTGAATTATTCTCTGAATTATTTCTAAAGTTGTTTCATTAGTTCATAAAGTTTTCTAAAATTGTTCTAATATGTTTAATATTAATATAAAAAGGGTATACTGGTCTTTCCAATTATCCTCTTTGTTTTACTGAATCCGAATCACTAAAATTTTACAAACAGTTTTTAAAGTGATTCTGTCTATTTTTGACTTAAAAACGTTTCTGGATTGAAACTAAAATGATTCTAATTCTTCAGAGAATCGAACCATACTAAATGCACTCTTAATTGTGAAAGAGCATGTAGTTTTATAAAATTTACGCAATATACAGATAATAATTATCAAATATTAGAAATTCCGAGCAGCGGGACACGCAAAACGAAACAGTATGCATGAGAGTACTATTACGACGTCGTGTAGTTTGTTCAGGACGTACGTACGTCTGGTTAATTTGGTGCGTGGCTGTATATCTTACCATCGACGTTATTTGGAGGACATTGGTTAGTTGAAAGGGCGGTGGTGATGACTGAAGAGCATTTTTCAGCCACGCATACACGCATCCTTCTTTATATACAAGCACACGTGTTAGATATGTGACGACACGGTAAGCGCCAAGAGGGTTTGGTACAGAACACGCAGAGATCGTCCACGCGAAGTCGGTCTCGCATCAGACATCAGTCCCCACACACCCACGCACGCAAATTATGGAGCTGTCAAACGTTGCCAAACTGAGGTCACCGGTCTCGTTGGTCAGAATCGAAAAGGGTTGCCGAAGAAGCTTGCGTTCCTGATCCACTGAAGTTTGGTGCAGGGCACCGAGCTAGCTAGCTGACGAGCCGAAGACGAAAACAAACAAGCAAGCAAGGAGAAGAGAGTTCATCTGCTACCGAACCACCGTGGGAGGGATTGCATGGTTCAGAACGGAGTCGCTGTGGTGGTACGGAATCGGCATGATTAGACAGATAAGCTTGCGTAGGAACGCAGCACACATGTGAGATTTGGACAGTCCGCATGTGCAGAAGAAACAACGAACTCCGGAGTGAGAACATGAACATGCGTCTCTCTGTCTCTCTGACCCTGAGGTACGCATATGCGGTCGTTGGTTGATCGATCACAACCTAGTCGTTCGTTGTTACTAGAATCTTCATCACAACTTGCACGCTTGATAATTTCAACAACCATATACTAGAGTTTTTCAGCAGGTAGCCGGACGCACATTTCAGTTAGTCAAGTCTGGGTTTTTCTTTGGACGATTGTTTGGTTGATCGATCCCTGTAGACGCAGGAACTTTGAAGCGAGCGCCAAGCAACCAGAAGTGCCGCGTTCGAGCACGTCAGCACGTGTAGACAGTGCGCGATCGAGCAGCAAGTTCGTTCGTTGGCACATCGGCTTCGTGGAACAGCATCAGCATCAGCATCAGCATGCACAGTCGAGGAGGAGTTGGCAGGGCGCGCGGCCCCAACTTGTACAAACGTGCAAGAAGCCTCAAGATGACGAGTGACCGGAGAACGACGCATCAGGACCGTTGTTACAAGCCCTGCTAGTGCTAGGTGGTGTACGTAGTACGTACTGTGTTACTCACCATTTTAACCTTGCATGGCTACTGTAGTACTGTGATTGGTAACAGTAACACGGGAGCCCGCGGTAACAATGTTCTCTGAATGACCTAGAAGAGAAGAGGTGTGCGGCCTACGTACCAACAGCGCGCTTGGTGATGCCGGTCATCAATCGTCGTCATCATCGGATGGATATCGCTTCGCGACGATGATGTGCGTGGCTGCTGCTGATCGGCAGCACCCTCGTCAGGTGGGTTCCCCAAGTCAATGCGGCTCTATATGTCGTGCGTGGCTAGCGGCGGGCAGGTGCACAGGGCTCGACGACGATGGAGCAGTTTGGTCGAGCGCCGTGCGTGCATGTGCGTGCGGGCGTCGACCGGTCGTGAGATGATCCAGAAGCTGGCTTGTGGTGGCTGACACTTGTTACTTGCGTGCGCTTGATATGCGCCTATTCAGATCATACTAGGACTAATTGTTACAGTAGCTGATTTATTTTACCTCTTCGCTTATCCAAAGTACATGTTTTTTTTCCCTTAGCTCATATCGTCGACCACGTATGCTGCGCGCTAGTGGTAGTAGGGCCCAAATAAGTTGTCGAGGTCTTAGAGAAAAAATGATACTCAACTGTAATGAGTATGGACGGAAGGACGACGTACACCATGGAAGCCAAAGATGGGTATGTAACTGTGTACCATCTGGCCTTGGCCTTCCAGTTTCCTCACAAGAGGTAGTAAACCGATTAAGCACGCACAAGCACAAGTTACACGTTCCCGGCTAGAGAGGGCAGGCAAGTGACTCGTGAACGGCGTTTGCTTGTTCCCCTTGGTCTCCCTCTCTCTCGCGCGCGCATGCAGGTTTTCATCTGAAAAAACCCGCGTCCCTGCGCCGCCGGCACGCGCGCCCGCCAGGCTGCCTGCCGAACCGCGCCGTCGCGCCCAGGCGCCGGGAGCCGCAGGCTCGTTGCCCGATCCGTGCGTCTCCGCGTCGAGCGGGAACTAGCGGCCGCCGATGCTTGCTAGCTGTGCCCTGCTCCTCCCGGCTGCCGCCCATCCCCGCGCGCCTTGGGCCCTGGCACGTCTCGCCAGACTGAACACCGGCCACGACGTCGTCGCTTTCGCCGGCCTGTCTATGCTCTCCTATCATACGGGGTACGGTTGGGCCCGTGCTGGCTCGATCTGTCGATCGGGTTCGCAATGTCACGCACGTTTTAGGTGTCTTCCTTCCATTGCGTGCAGTGTCCGTGGACGCATGTGTCCAGATTAGCAGCAACGAGGATCGTATGGTGTTGCTGGAAAGATGTGAGCAGTCCGCACACTCTGTCAAGTTGCTTGCAGCGGTGCGGTCCGCCAACCCTGCTCTGCTCATCCACTCCCGACCAAGGTTCACAAAACGACCGCTTTTTATTCTACAAATTAAAAAAAATAAAAATTTAAAAATTAGAATTTAAAATTTTGATTGGTAAATAGGTGAGTTTTAAAATTTAAAATATGGAAATCGAATAAATCAGTCATTAAATTCAGGAAACCACACGATAAATCAGAAAATCGACTAATTTACTGTAATATTTCGACTAAATATCATTCAAATATATTTTTAAATAATTTACTCCCTCCATCCCAATAAAACTTTATTTTTTTTTAATAAATATAAAAGTACAAATACTAGATTTTTCAAATTAATCAAATTTATAAAAATTATTGCTTAAAGTATAAGTAAATAAAAGCTAAAAATTTTCGGGATTTTTTGTAGAACTTCTGCTCCTGACCTGTCCGTCTATAAAAGCCGCCACCACCACCTCACCCACACGCATAGCTCCAACACGCGACAGCGCACACCCCACCACCCGCCTCCACCATCCCCGCTCCGCTCGCCATCACATCATTCACACCCCGTCATCTCATTCCCGCCAAACCGAACCGAACCCCCAGTCCGGACTCCGGAGCTGAGACAGAACCAGAACAGAGTAACAGCGCCTGTCCAGTCTCCACTTCCATGGATCCTTCCCCGCCGCCGCCGGCGGCGTTGGCGGCAGCTAAGTCGGTGCAACGGCTGCGCCAGCGCCTGGTGACCCCGTCCTCGGCGACGCCGACCGGCGCGCTCCGGCTCTCCTGGCTGGACCGGTACCCGACGCAGATGGCACTCATCGAGTCGCTCCACGTGTTCAAGCCCGACCCGGCGCGGGACCCGGCGCGGCCCGCCGAGGTCGTCGAGAGGGCGCTCGCGCGCGCGCTCGTCGACTACTACCCGCTCGCCGGGCGCCTCGCCGTGTCCGCCGACGACGGGCGGCTCTGCGTGGACTGCTCCGGGGAAGGCGTCTGGTTCGTTGAGGCCGCTGTGGGGTGTAGGCTCGAGGACGTGGATTACCTCGAGTACCCGCTCCAGATCGCCAAGGGCGACCTGCTCCCGCATCCCGTGCCACGGCCCGCGCCGGAGGAGGAAGCCAAGCTCATCCTCCTCGTGCAGGTACGTACTACCACAGATAGTCAGCTCTGACTCACCACTCCACTCGCATTGTCCGCGCCGGATTAGTTAGTTTGCTCGGCGCGCGGTGCATGATATCATATCCTCCTCACCATCAAACCGCTCTAACGAATTGGAATTATTCTTACCAGGTGACGTCGTTCGGGTGCGGCGGGTTCGTGGTGGGCTTCCGCTTCAGCCACGCAGTGGCGGACGGTCCGGGCGCGGCGCAGTTCATGACGGCCGTGGGCGAGCTGGCGCGCGACGGCCGCGTCTCGGTGCCGCCCGTCTGGGCGCGCGACGCGATCCCGG
>BCLF01000016.1:2101463-2113334 GCA_001602275.1 Zoysia japonica
CGGACCCGCCCGGCGCGGTCGTCGGCGCGCTGCCCGACCCGGCGGGCGCGCGGCGGTTCGAGTACCTCGCCGTGGACATCTCCGCGGACTACGTCGACCACTTCAAGTCGCGGTTCGCGGCGGCGACGGGCGGCGGGCGGTGCTCCGCGTTCGAGGTGCTCATCGCCAAGGCTTGGCGCGCGCGGACGCTGGCCGCGGGGTTCGCGCCCTCCACGCCCGTGCACCTCTGCTTCGCCATGAACGCGCGCCCGCTCGTCTTCCGCGCGCACGCGGGCGCCACCGGGTTCTACGGCAACTGCTACTACATCATGCGCGTGTCGTCGACCGCGGGGCGGGTGGTGGAGGCGTCCGTCACGGACGTGGTCAAGATCATCCGGGAAGGGAAGAAGCGGCTGCCGTCGGAGTTCGCGCGGTGGGCCGCCGGCGAGGTGGACGCCCGGGACCCGTACCAGATCACCTCCGACGACCGGACGCTGCTGGTGTCGGACTGGACCCGACTCGGCTTCGCCGAGGTGGACTACGGCTGGGGCCCGCCCGCCCACGTGGTGCCCCTGACCAACCTTGACTACATTGCCACGTGCATCCTCGTCAAGCCCTGGGCCCACAAGCCGGGGGCTCGGCTCATCACGCAGTGCGTGACCCCCGACCGCGTCGCCGCCTTCCACGACGCCATGGTGGACATGAACTAGCCGATCGAGCTCCACCTTCTTCCGTTCTTCTACTGCGGTATAATTAGTGTTTAAGCGTTTAATCGATTAATTACAGCTTCTGCATGCCGTCTGGCTGAGCAGGAGCAACAAGCAATAATAAATTACGAAAGAAAAACACAAAAAAAAATAATGGTGCTAATTATAATAAGTACAAAAAATGTTTGTTGAAGGATAATACATCAAAGCTGGACCTTGGTGGGAAGCCACCAACTAGTCTCCTCCCCCCTCAAACCCTCAATTATACTCCCTCACAAGATGTAATCATTATATAGCTGCAGTGAACTGTATTATACTTTCTTCCTTTTGGTATATTTTGAAATACATATAAGCCGGCAATGTGTACATGCAAGACTTCCTGTGACTTCTTTCTTTTAGTGCTGAATCTGTGGCTTTTGCAGTGGCATATTTTTTTTATCCATGTGATTCGGAGTATAAGACACAACTGCAGCTCTAATTATTCAGCTGAGGTGATCATGGAAATATAAATAACGGCTTATCATAGGTTCTCCGAAAGGTGCAAAGATGACTCGCTGCCTGAACAGGACAGACATACATGTGGTTACAACTCGAAAGAAAAGGATTGATGCATAGCGATGGCATAATAGTGCACTGCATTATTTCACACACGTCTCTGCTTCTGATGTTAGTGTCTGCTAATCGATGCTAATTGAGGAACATTTCGCTGTACCGAAGCCGACGGCGATCGCTCGATCGATGCTGATTCGTCTTGATCTTTTCCTTTCAATTGCTATACTTTTCCTTCGTCTCAAGGAATCGTTGCTCGCTGTCGAACCCACCCAATTATCAGTGCCCAAACGAAGAGTAAAGAAGGAACCTCGTGCATCATCATCATCGAAGTCTATTGTTAGTCGCCCAGAAGGGATGCAACGCCATGTGCATCAACCCTCCAGTTTAAAATTGTTACCGTTGGTCGTTTAAAATTTTTACTACAACCATTTAAAATTGTCGTCGTTCGTTTATTTAAAACCTTTGGAACAAGGGGGGGGGGGGGTGTGAGTTTCTCGCGCCCGTTGATGGCCGTCGTTGTCAGGTAGCTGGCGCGTGCGGACAAGATGACGGAGGCGGTCGTCGTCCTCGTCTACGCAAGTAGCCTTCCTGCCGCGACGACCGACACAAACTTGGAACCAACCCGTGGTCTGGGTCACTGCGTGACGACTGTGCAGGGTGTACAACTACGTGTAGCCGTCCACAAGGTAGAAGTAAGTCCAAACACACGACTGTAATGCATGGGTTAAGGAAAGGGATTACTACTATAACAGAGGCACTTTCAGTGACTCTTTCGCTGCGAATGAACATAGATAAATGATCTAGATTCGGTTTGGAACACGAGAATTTTTTCAATTCCTGTGAAATCTCTTTGAGGTTCCTATACAATTACTGCACTCTAAACGGGATCTAATTAAATCATTTCTTGCCTTAGATAATACGGTTTCCACAAAAGATGCAGAGAGAACATTCGCTTTAATCAGGTGGAGCTTTCATGCTCCGGTCCGGCGATGGCCACGGCACAGCAGATGGAGTGCCAAACCAGCAAAGGTTGCTGTTCCTTCTCGCGAGAGACAAGCATAAGCTAAAACAAAAGGGATTATTAGGAGCACATCTTTGAGACTTGAGAGGGCAGGGGATGGTACCGGCACTGGCGGAGCCGGTAAAAGGCCAGCCTGGGCCATGCCCCCCCCCCCCCCCCCCCTCCTTGGCTGAACAAAAATTTTGAAGATCCAGTAATTAGCTAGCTAGATATAGTTCAAAGTTCAGGTAGATCTGCTTGCGGTAGAAAATACATCATGATTTCTCAGCAGGTTGAGTACTGCATACGTCTCCCTCTCTCTTTGCGTGTGGAGAAATTTTGAGTAACCCAGCTACATCAGATGATAGGCGTGATGAAAATTATTACTGTTTAATCGAAAGAATGGATGGAGGAGGCAATAAGCAGTCCAATTTGCTTGTTTTAGATTTGGTGACTATCGAATGGTGCCCTCTAATGCAAGCTTTTTTGTCAGCCATAGTGGAGACTGGAGAGAGAGAAAAAACTAGTGACACTTGACCAAGGTTGAAGAAGCTCCTGTAAGTAATATTGTAGCAGTTGGCCCCCTCTCCATTTGATCGCTGGCTCCGCCACTGGGCACCGGGACCCATGGATGATGGCGCCAAGCAAACGGCCAAAGTGCCACTAGGACGCGTCGTCCTCGCACGCGATTTCGATGGGACTGTCGAGTAGTGTTGTTCATCACTGCCGTGCGCATGGAGCCTCTGGCTCCTTGCTTGCGTGCGCGAGATCTACACGTAAGTTTTGGTGTCCCTAATCCTAACTTTTAAGTACTCTCTTTTGGTTTTAAATTATTGACACTATTGAGTTTCAAAATCAACTTTGACCATTCGTTTTATTCAAAAAATTTATTTCGATGTGTAAAATTATTAACCGTGATTTAAATTTCATCAATGATAAAACAAATAATAATAAAATTTTATATGTTTAAACAAATTTTTTGAATAAGACGAATGATCAAAGTTGATATAAAAAATCAACGGTGTCAATATTTTAAAACCGAATGGAGTACTTGTTAAAGAGAAGCAGCATTATTGAAGACCCAAAATGGTGAAGGGCTTTAAATCCACAATTGTTTTGAATTAGCTTCTCAAACCGGGTACATTATATATGGGTAGTATTTGTCTCTATGCATGTAAATCCGCTTTAATTGGGACTATAGTGGATGGATGAGGGAAATATTAGCCCTAATAAGTTCCCGTTGGGACACATGAATTCAACAGTATCATACAAAATTTTATAAAAATTAGTTTAATTTTATAAAAAAGAACATAGAAAACAATATATTTTCTTGCATTCCAAACCGGGTCTAATTTTTGGTTTGGCTCCAGGATAACATGTTTGGAGGTTGATCTTATGGAGCCTGTTGGTCTCAATCATTTGGAAGTAATGTAGGAGTATTTGATTCATTTCCTACTCGAAAGCTACTTGTGAGTTAATGTTGGTCAAGAAAATTATTCCATCCGACTCACTGTTGCCACGTTATGATGAGGACATTCTTGCTGTGGCTTCTGCGTTTCTTTTATCCCTTCTCAGAACCTCAGGTTGGACTGCTTGTACGATCAGATTAGTGCTTTTGCGTGCTAATAATTGACTCCAAGAATGTTACTGTGCCTTGAATCTCTCTGAGTAGTCATGTATTGGTTGTTGGACACAGTTTGACAGTGCAAGTTCCATGGAAGCAACCTCTCACTGCTCCCTGTGTCCACATAGCCCCAGCTAGAACACAGTGTACTATATCAAGGATGACATATACTCCTGCTCAGCTCTCCACTCTATTCTTACATTATTATATATGTTAGAATAAAAGATTTACATAAAAGTTTACCTAGACTCGTTGTGGTAACAAGATCTACGTATGGGCCAGCGTTGCGCGTGAACAAACTTTGAAGATACACACGGAGATTTGGGTGCATGCGCGCAACTCGCATGACGATGGGTAGCGCGGCAAGTTCGGCGCAGAACGCGGCGGCACGGCAGGCCAACCTGACGTCGAAATGTACCTGCCGTTTTGAAATGTTTACGCGACTATTGAATTTCGAGTGATGCCCTTTTCTCTCCCACTCTTTTCTTGCGAAAAGGAATTTCGTGTGGTCGGGGAAGGAAGAGGGAAGGGAATCGAAGTTTTCCTGCGACTACGGGCCGTATCGGTCCACGGACAAGAGATCCTCAATTTCGGTGGGCTCTCATCATGGGCCGAGTCGCGTAAATGGGCTGAATCAGACCAAACGGGCCGAAAATGGACGTGCTTTTCCTTCAACAAATCTGGACGTTCCTGTTAAAAACAGAGCGAAAAACACAGGCAGTCTGCAGACTGCGGGACATTTTGCTCACTCACGACAGAACACTGACTGACACTCAGCAAGGCTCTCTCACCCGTAGTCAGAGCTCCATCATCTGCAGCGCACCAGGTCCACAACTCAACTTTGCAGCGCACCACTTGGCACTCGCAGTTGCAGGCAGCATCTGAACTGAACGCCACCCGGCCATGTATGCAGCATAGCACCAAGGAACTGAGGCAGGGGAAGCTTCCTCGTTACCCAGCAACATGGCGATCGAAACCTGCTTTCCAGCTTCCGTTTCCGTGCAGCAAGTCTGCGCCGAGGCGCTGTGACCAAAACTGTCGGGACACCAATGGATGGATGGATCGAGTGGTTTGCCGGAGCATGTAGAATTTCTTTCACAAGTCTCGAGCTTGTAATTTGATCATTTTGCCGGAAATTCACACGGCAAACAGCTACTCCTATAGTACAGGATTACAGATTCAAACTCTGAAACCCGGACCTGACTTCGCCCGGCCCGGCCCGGCCCTCCTGCTTAACAACAGAACCACAAACATCTCGCCACTGTGCTGCGCGCGCGCGCTGATCACTCATCAGTCGGAGATCGACGTCGTGCTCTGCTCGCTCGTGCCGGCCGGCCGGTCGGCCAGCAGAGGCTCGATCGAGTCGAGCTCGCGCGTCTTCAGTCGGAAAGATCGTGCTCGTGCCAGCAGAGGAGCATGGTGACGCACCGCCGGAGGATGTAGAGCCGCGTCCGCTGCTGCTTCAGCACCGCGTAGCACCGTCGCCGGAGCCCCGCGCAGGCGCGCTGCTGACGCTTCGTCCGCCGCGCTAGCTCTAGCTGCTGCTGCTGCTGTGTCGTCGTCGTCGTCGTCGTTGTCTCCTGCGTGCTGCTGTCACAGCCGGCGTGGCCCTCCGTTGCCGAGAGATGGTGGTACGCGGAGCTGCACACGGACGCGGACAGCTCCATGGCAGAAGAAGAAGAGGAGGGTCAGAGCTGGAGCTAGAGACCGAAATGTGTTGTGTTGCAGATAACGTCGTGGTGCTGCACCAAAACCATGTGTTCATATAGACCGGGGGCCGCGACCGCGACGGCTCGTCGTCATCGGAGGCGTGGAATGGAACGGACAATCGAGCTTATCCGCGAATGGAATACCCATACCACCGAAAAATCATTGGTCGTTCAGCATCTTTTTCGGTTGGGAATTGAAAAAGATTCGTGGATGAGCTAGTTAATTAAGTTCATGATCCATGACGTAGTACTAGTAGCGTATAATAATTAAATCCATGACGTACTATATATCAGCATACAATTAACTAACTGTTTATAGTTATGCGTTTCTGTCCATTGGCGTTTGTGGTCTTGTAATTAGATCATGCACCATCAGCGCGCAATGATGGGTCGGAGACGCCTGTCTGTTCGCCGCCATGAAATGCTAGCTCCCGCGAGAAATGGTGACGTACTGATGGTTCTTGGATTGGTTACAAAAAAAAAAAAAAAAAATGGGTCCTGACTCGGATCTGATGCAGGGGGTCCGGTAGGTGCTTGATTCGGACATAAACATATACTAGTAGCTTACACTGTGATTCGGACATTGATTGAAAATTTGAGAGGAGGAAAATGTTGTCGATACCAGACGGTATTGACGGCACAAGTTGCGCAATCAGTCACAGTGGAGCAGCTACAGGGCTGATCTAGCTGACGCTGAAGGGCACCACGATCCGGCAGGGGTCATGCCGGTTCGCCATCGGTCCATGCACCGTCACCGGTTCGATCCTATCCTATCCCCACGCGACACGAGCGCGGTTAAACGTCTCCCGCCCCTCCCGGCTGCCGGCAGCCCACGTTCTCCGCCGCCGCCGGACGACCGCCGCATCGTCCTCTGTCTGTGGCATGCCCACGCGACGGGAAGGGACCACGTACGCGCCCGTCCGCACGCGACACGAGCGGCGCCCACGTTTTCCCTGCGGGCCGCCCGTATTCGTTCAGTTCTTTCTCGAGCTGCCGGCGGCGTTTGTTGGTTGGTGCCGCACGCCGCCGGCCGGGTGGCACAGCTGCTGCTTCTTGCTTCGGGAAGTTGACCCTTCGACTTCGTCCAGATGCAGCGGCGAGACGGCCGCGTTTTCCGGGTTTTCCCGGATGGCCAGTACGAGCACTATTCCTCTGCGAAACGACAGCCAGCAGGGTAAGATACACACACAGCCGCTTGTTTTGTTCCGGTCTTCTGCAGGACGGTCCAAGAGGAGAGCACACGGTCCCTGTCATGAGCTGTGCTGTCGGGAAAACAACGATGATTGGATCGGGTGGCCGTATATCTTTTCGTTTTGTTTTTGTTTATTATTACAAGGCGTACCGACGTACCGTGTCATTACAAGGAGTTTTAAACAGGAGTAGCTATTTGTGGTCGGATTATTATTTGCACGGTGCTTGGCGCAACCCTAAATAATGTTGAATTATGAAACTTGCTCACGGAATCGACTGCTGCTACACTTCTAGGTCTGATTGGTTAGTTGCATGCGTGCTGTGGCCTGACAGACTACAGTGAGCCTGACTCTGAAGATGCGAGTTTCACTTTCGTTCCCATGAAGCCTGACTCTAAATTGTTTCTAAAAGAACCTCGGATTTTGTTCATGGTTTATGTTTTGTTATATGTTGCTCGTAAAATTTACAGTTTTGTGATATAAAAATATAAATATTTATTTTTTAATACAGAGTAGACAAAAGTTAAAAAGGAGAAACAGTTTATAGCATGTGGAAACGAAGCATTTACACTTCATACGCATAAGGCAAGCACGAAGCACGGCATCACGGATAACATGTTTTTATAGCATTTCCTAATGTCTTCAAACAAATAGGAATGACAATGTCAGTGGTACCTACCAATTATCCTTCTCAACAGGTCGGGATACCAAGCATCAGTCTGCGTTAATAGGTAAAACGTATCGAGAACAAAGAGCTTTCAGACAATGTGTGCAATCTGCATACAGGCTGGCACATCAAACCAGCACATAGTAGGTGCAAACCCCTAAGTCTTCAGGCCTGCTTATGTTCATTTCCATCTTGGGCCCCCCAATCTAATGACCTCCTCAGCACATGAATCACGGTGAAGCTTCTCGGCATCACCATCATCCTTCTTCTCAGTTACATCACCATACAAGTCCTTCAGCTTTGCTAGGTTCCTTGAGATGGTGCCTGTCTTCTCCTTGTTTGCATCCCCAAAAGGACTGGACCGCTGCTCATTCCTGCCCCGGCTGCGGCTCCTGCTCCTGCTCCGGCTGCGGCTTCTGCTCCTCTGACGAGAGCTAGAGCGTCTATGTCTGCTACTGTCACGATCCCTACGGTCATCACGCCTTTCCTCTAAATACCTAGACCTGTAATGGTCTCGATCCCTGCCACCATGCTCACGATGATGATAATCTGTGAGATCTCTGTCACGATCCCGGTCACGGCTGGAGCGGTCCCGATCACGGCTTGAACGCTCCCTGTCCCGATCATGGTCATGGCTGGAGCGGTCAAGTTCCTTGTCAGAACGATCATGGCTACCACTACGATGAGATGGTGAGTAAGATCTAAGACCATCATGGGTGGATGTCCGCCGAACTGGGGATGAATCCCTAGTGGAAGCCCGATGTGGAGCACGCTGTCCAAATGAAACTGATAACGAAGCTTTCACAGAAGGAGGACGACGAGCAGTCTCTTCTGATCCCATACGGCTCGAGTCTCCAGTCACCCCAGACAGCTTAGTGGGTAATTTCATCTTCTCAAGATTTGCTGTTACCTGACGAGTTACTGGCAGAGGAATTCTTGGAAGAAGACTATCAAAGTAGTACTGCACCATGTAAGGAACACAAAGCAGAACACTGGTCAGTACAAACTTGAGGTCTGACAAAGCAGTTTAAAATGAAGGAAACTGATAAAAATTAGATGACAGACAAGTGCAATAGTTCACTCAGCTGTGATCAGTGGTAGAGCATGGCCCAAAAATAAGGAATAAGTAGAAAGTCTTCATGCTTAATTAAATGGAAAATAATGATGCAAAGGTGCATACAAATAACTGCAGTGATACACATACATACAAATATATAACACAAACGCTACAATCCAGAGCTCCAAGAACATGAACTGAGTATACTAAAACTAGCCGGTCAACTAACTGCCTATACCACAAACAGTGCCGACCTCTACGACTCTCCGCCATCAACCGTAAAGGCTTATCAACTGAAAGCAAGAAATAAACTATAAACACTTGATTACTCGATGTATATTACCAACCAAGGGGAGATATATTGAGGAACATATAAACTATAAACAAGTTAGGTCATGGAACCAACTTACAAGCAAGAAAGTAGTTCAACTAGTTTGCATTTTTTTTTAACAAATATAAGAAATGGGAGCCCTGGCGCAGCGGTAAAGCTGTTGCCTTGTGACCATGATAAAGCTGTTTCCTTGTGATCATGAGATCACAGGTTCGAGTCTTGGAAACAGCCTCTTGCATAAATGCAGGGAAAGACAATGTATAGAAGACCCAAAGTGGTCAGGCCCTTCCCGGACCCTACGCAAGTGGGAGCAACATGCACCGGGCTGCACTTTTTAAGATGAATGAGGATTTCAAAGGATGTTCCCAAGCATCATAAAAAATAGCCCAAGTCACATCATATGGGCAAGGAATTACACAAAAATATAGAAACCAAAATTCACATGTGGATGGTAGCATCAGCGGAAAGCCAGGAACTCAAGATGTACAAGAAGAGATGAGCACAACAATTGATCAGAGAAACAGTGCGCATATCTGTCAGGATAACAGAAGTAAAGATAACAGACCTGTCCCAGTATGAGATCACGCACATAAACACCCATAGTTGTCTCACGTTGATTAGATCCAGGTGTGAATTTCTGCACCACAGGTAGAAATGAAAACTGATTCAGTTCTAACTCATGCTTCAAAGTTCAAAAGTAGAACATGAAACTATATGGAAAGTCATAACTTATGCTAAGTATGTTAAAAGAACAATAGCAACAACAATAGAACAATGAAATACAATAGCAAATTATTGTGGGACAGATGGAACCAAAGATCAAATCAATCAAACAAAAAACTAATGCAAGGAAATATCAATTTAGCAACTATTTGAATTAATAATTAAAAAAACTGTTTTTTTGAGCATCCCATTCTTGACCAAGCTACTTTAAGACTTGCAGCTCAACTTATGGAAAATTTAAGTGCCTCTGTAATATTATGTGAAGTTCAACAAATCACCATCTATCAAAACCATGCAAGTAAGGAAATAGCAATTTAGCACAACTATTTTAAGAACAAATATCATTAAAAATAATTTTTCATTTGACTTAAAAAAATGAAAAAAATTAAACTGCTTTGTTGAGCATCCCATTCTTGGTCAAGCTCTTGCTGCTCAACTTATGGCAAATTTAAGTGCCTGTGTTATATTATATCAAGTTCAACAAATCACCATATATCAAAACCATGCAAATTCGAGAGAGAGAGAGAGAGAGAGAGAGGGTAACAGTAGGTATAATGGAAAAAGAAACTCAAAATCTAGTGAAAACAGCCAGAAAGAATTATATATGAATAATAAACTAAAAATGTAGTAGCAGAACCCTGTACCTCGTCATCCCTCAAATAGGGTTCATACCAGGTCCACAGAATCTTTGGGTCTGCAACATAACGAAGATACAAGAAACCAATCTGCAAATCAGCACCAAACGGTCATTTACCATACAACATTAACCATCTGATTTTAACAGGTTGGGCAAAGATAAACAAAAAAAAATGCTCACAACTCAACTCACAGACTGGTACACTATGAACAGCTCACAAACTTTGTCATCCAGGTGTCCTAGTACAAAATTGCAGACACAAGTCCATCCAAAGAAATAAGTTGAAGGACTGTTAGTGTCTATAACCAAAATATAAGCAGAGAATTAGGTATTAGTGAATTGCAAGTAATGTATAAATTATTGCTTTGGATCATGGAAAAAAATACTATTTTTATTGGCAAGAAATTGGTGAGCTAAGTTCTTAAATAGCCGAATAAATAACTGAATTCATGCACTGACCTTATGTCTAGCGAACAGATATGGCACCACGAAGCATGACAGTAATAAAAAAAATGTAAATACAAAAACAAAGAACAGAAACTTACAGCTCTAATGTATGGGGAGTCAGGATGCTTCAACAAACCATGCATCTGCTTGACAGTAAGCTTCATGGTGAAGAACTTGTAGAGGAGACAGAATGCAGTGGAGGGGCCCCTGCAATTGCCAGTCATCCATGGCTCTACATGATCGACTTCATTGTATATCTCATCAATGACCTCATGATAGGTCTTCAGCCTGTAGAGCCCCTTAAAGTAATCAGATGAAAGAATGTTCATGCAAAGAACCTTCTCCATCAGCAGATCAATGGGCTTCCCTGAAGTCTGTATCTCCATCTTCCAGAAACGTTTTCAATCACCACCAGAAGGTACTCTCTTTCTATCCAGCACTTAACTGCATATGGAGAAGTTCAAATATAAGGAACATAATCAAAAAAAAAGATGGGACACAGATAACTTTCAGGTAGAAGCCTAAACAGATAAGTGAACGTGTAGCTTCATGAGAAAACCGAGAAGTGCCTACTGTTTTCAACCTCAAATGTGAAACAAAAGACGTCAAGACCCAACATTGTCCACGAAGTGCCACAAACCAACTGAGATTCCTTATGTTAATAGCAGTATATCAAACGAGATATGACACCAGGTCCAAAGCCATACCAAACCCAAAACAAGATCATTCTTTTCTGAAACTAAATCGAGCTTATATGGTCATGGTTCACATACAAACGATTGAACAACTCATGAGTTCTATACAAGCAGCATCCACGACCTGTTCATCATATCTATCCTACAAAACTAACGGAAACACACCAGCATTAAAAACTAAAAACAAAGGGTCGATGCTACAGACAGCAGCTTAGTTAAAACAAGATTCCCCCACCTCTCTTCTATTCCAGAACAACAAAAGCGTAGGTAACCGGACCATTTCTACCACTAAGCATACAAATTCAGGGACGGGCTTAACAATTGTAAGACTTGCAGTTGGGCCCATAAAAATCCTTGAAAAAATATCGACATCGTACCCTAGCCGAAAGGCAACAAACTGGATGGATAAATTCGAGACCCCCCCCCCCACAGGTAGCAAGCAGAGGCGGATCTAAGCGAGGTAGGGCGGCCGCCCTCGGTGGACTGTTTTACCTCGAGTCGGCGCGTGGGGCGGAGCGAATCGTGGCGGCAGGCGGGGTATCAGGGGGCGGGT
>BCLF01000016.1:2121305-2135242 GCA_001602275.1 Zoysia japonica
ATCACGGCGCCGAGGGACGCCTGGTCCAGCCGCCGCGCCGCGCGGGCCTCGAGGCCCGCGAGCAGCGCGGCGTCCGCGCCCGCCACGATCCCCGCGCGCAGCAGCCGCAGCACGAAGTCGCACGTGATGCCGTCCGCGGCTGCGTCGTCGTCGGGTGGCAGCGCGGCGACGAGGGACTCGAGGAGGAGGCGCTTCTTCAGCCACGCGGCGGTGGGGCTCTCTGGCGGCAGCACCAGGAAGCGGCCGGACGGCGACGACGTCGTGGCGTCAGGGAGCCACCTCGCCGCGTAGTGCGACAGCACGGAGGCGAGGCTGGTGCCGTCGGAGTCGGAGGACGCCGCGGGCTTCGACCGGATGGCGGCAATGGTGCGCGCGAAGGCGTCGACGTCGTTCACCACGCACGAGTCGTCGCTGGCGCGCGGCGGGGTGGCTGTGGCGGAGTAGGACAGCAGTGGCTCCGGCGAGGGGCACGGGACGGCGCCTGCAGCGCGTGGGGAAGGCGATGGTGAGGGCTTCATGGCACCGCCTGGCCTAGCTAATGGTGTTTCTTGGTCCCTTTTCTCTTCCGGCGAGAGCTGGTTAAGGCTGCGTGCAAAGCTCGGTGTTGGAGGAAGCGCTGCGCTAGCATGGGTGCCAGTGCGCCATAATGCTTCTTGTAGTGAGTAGTGATGTACCGTGGCAAGGATGAGAATCAGCAGTGTGTTACATGGAGCGATGCAGCAGAGCTGGTGTGCGTTAGGGGCTGATGGTCGTCATGACTCATGAGCGTGACACCAATGCGTGGCTAATATGTTTGCGTGCCAATGTGCCATTATTGTCAGATACTGTACTACTAGAAAGGGCACATATCCCGTGTCATAAAAGCTGAGATGGCGTTTGGTAGTGAGAAATGGAAGACAGGATTGAGATGTGAAAATAAATGAAGTGTTTTAAGATTTAATAAGATGGAGGAATGAATTAGTTCAGATTCATTTATTAATTTCCTAATTCCTATCCCTCACCTCATTTCCATCTATCCAAAAGCCACCTGAAAGCTTGAAAACTCTGTCAAAAAGCATGGTTAAAGGATTTCATAAATTCTAAAACTTTAGTTGATACAGTATGAAGGCTGCAAATAAATTTTCAATTCTGAACTCCATATCATTTAAAAGATACATACATCAACCAAAAATGATGATTTCAAATATGGTTTATCACACACAGAGAGATAATCATGTACTTCATGTTTAGTTTAAGGGAAATGTTCAAATTTTAATTCACTCATTTTGAGGGGCAACTTAGTCTTTTTCAACATGGTTGGACAAGCAATCTATTAGCAATGGAAAAAAGAGGAAGGGAAATTAAACATGATGGTAAATACAAGAAGAGTAAAATTTGATGACGAATAATAGAAGATAAAATTTTTTGATGACGGTTAAGGAATTTGCTCTTATTTTTATTACTAAACACAAATATATATAGGGTCTGTTTGGATGCTAGACATAGCTCGTATCTTCCTCTGTGTCAAAGTGGCACGAATATTGCAGCCATCACAATGCTAGAACTGTGTGGGTGTGACCACCATAATTTTTATTGGTAAATCAAATTGCGCTTAGTAAGGCCAAAGGTTTGGCTGTAGTAAGAGTATTTCCAAAAGCTCTTTATTAACTCCCCCTAAATCAGGTTATAAGGAAAAAGTGCAAAAATTCTCATCCAACAGCTTCTCTAAATACCTTCCTACTTTCGAAGGTCTCAGAAATCTTTCCTATCCGGAGGTAGATCTGGGGAACATTTTAGCTCTCCAATCCCTTAGCTCAAATTTAACCTATATTTAAGAGAGCTATTAGAGGAGGTGACTAAAATAGATCCCGAAATTTTTTTGGTTGGCCTCAAAAAGTACTTTTTGAGGTGTTTTTTTAGAACGGTTGGAGATGCTCTAAGTGATGGCTGAGAACCAAACTCATCCATAGATTGACAGTGGTATCTTGCTATGTGCAGACAGATATATGTTGAATATAGAATAACTAATTGCGGTTGTACAGTATGTTGATACACTTAAAACTGTTTGAAAATTCATGGTTTTGAGTATATGCTGTGACAATAACTTTTTGGAAATGGAATCTGCTTCTATACTGATGAATACATATATGTTGTGACTATATATATACGGAAATATATAGTGCTATACCAATCTTGCTAGCTAGTTTCAAAAATCATTATAAATTGGAAATGATAATAGTTATCCCTGAATGTATTGACTATGGGATTGTAGTTTTGTTTACCACAATGCGAGACACTGAGTAGCCGGCCGGATCTACCTCCTGCATCTGTAGACTTTGGTAGGAAGCTCGCCCACTGTTTTGATTCGTCAGTGCTGATGGGCACGGCGGGGCCGCCCGGCCGCGTCAGTGCTGATGGGCACGGCGGGGCCGCCCGGCCGGCGAGTACACGCAAAGCGTCGCCGTTGCCGTTGGCGGCTGTCGCTTACTGTTCCCACACTCTTCGTCCCTTGAACTGCCTCTAACAATAAAGGTCCCTTTTGTACTATATATTGCCTTCGATAGCACTAGATAGCAGCTCATCTCATGAGATTTTCGTAGAGCATAATTCCTTCTTTCTGTCTTTTTTAATTCCTAAGAACATATGTCAAGTGGTTCCTCACATATTTCTTTTAGTTTTATTTTTGAAAAAATGATTTATTTTTAAACTAGAATTATTATCATAATAATAATAACTTACACTAACTGTTCTTAAATTGTTGTCACGATTGATTTTTAACATTAAATTTAACTGTTGTTTCGCTAAGTCAAGATGCAAGCACAGCTTGTAGCAGAAAGAAGATGCATCTCACCGATCGTGACAACACGAAATTACCAGTGGCAATGTGGCAGCTTGGCTGCTGCACTTACAGAAAAAATTATCAATCGGCATGTGTCATGTCGTCCCATGCATGCAATCAGATCCATCCTAGTTTTGCACGGGATGCCGTAGCCCTCATTGCACGGCCAAAACGGTAATTGCCCCCTTCCCTTCAACGGGCCAATCTTCTGAGTTCTTCAGAGTCACTGACCGATTCCCTACGTCGCCGGCACAGTTTTGGATCGGTAAAATCTGGCCAGGGATCCCATGATATGGCTGGTCCCGTTTGGCTCCCCTGCAGGGTGTTTTTTTTTTCTTCACATTTTACTGCAGAATTTTTTCCGTCATGATTTCACGGCAGAAAAAGATGTTATTTGCTCAAACAAGTACAGCATTCCATCAGGCTCAAGCTGACATAGGATGATAACTGACCATATGAGCTACGGAGTACTACTGAATCAGGTCTTCGTCAATTCAACACGTTTTAGGCCAATTATCTTATCTAAAAAATGTAAACACATCATCGTCGCCGTGAAAAAACTTCATTAATTTGAAAGCTTTGTTTCTCATCTGTTTCAAATATAACTTTGGAGATCAATGTGCACCGAGTTTGTGCGCCCAACAACTAATGTAAGCTACTAGCAGTGCATGCTCATTCCTGTAGACAACTCCGGCTGGTATATTTACAAAACATGTACTGTGTTCCCCGGCTTGATCCGCATGATTGATTTCTGATTGACCTCGCCTGCTTTTCAGTAGTCCCCCCTCTGACAAACTGTACCCAACTTTCCCGTGTAGATCGAGCATGCTCATTGGAACCATACCAGAGGCTTAGATAACCGTACAGGAACCCCCCCCCCCCCCCCCCACACACACACACACAACCCCCAACGGCAGTTGTTCTTGCGGCTTAACGACCTGTTGACAGCGAATCGTGTTCGTACGGCTGTCTGCCGTGGCTCTTTAAATTAGGCTCAGCTGTCGATCCGTCGCGCAGTCAGATTCTACGAACGGATCGACGTTCTTGCTTGCTTACACGGCTGCTTATTGCAGAGCTACGCGGTGCAGCCGGAGCGGTCCGTTAGATTGGTTTGGCTTCGGCCAAAGCTGAAAAAGCAGCCAGCTGAACACATGATGAGTCCAGTGCAGGCTGCCGCATCCCCTGTAGTGGTCGCTTGCATCCATTGCAGGCCTTGGATTGCTGCTCATACAGTTGCAACTTGCATCAGCTGTTTGAGCATCTGTTAGCTGTCGCGCGGATCACTGTGAAAGCAATCTGACTTGATTGCCTTTCGCTATGTCTCACAGACATAGGACCAAATGTTAACTGGTGCTGGATCGCTGCTCACATAGACTTTGTTTGGATTCGCTTATAATCGAATTATCGGTGGAAATAAGCGGAAATCCCATCCAAACATCCTGCTTATTTTTGGCTTCCACGATAATCGGCGTTCGTGGTAAGCGGCGAAACAGCTAGAGGCCGATTTTCTCCAATGCAGCCTCGACTCCGCGTACCTGATAATCGAAAGAGATATTCCCGCGTGCCCTTCCTCCTCCCGTCGTCTCCTTCCCTCCGCCTCTTCATCTCGCTGATGCCGCGTGCAACGCTAGCTTGCCGCTGCGCCGAGCAACGACCGCCAGCCGTCGACGCTGCGCTCGATGCAGCTCCGCGTCGCGGTCGCCCATCGTGTGGGACGCGCCGGCCATGCGCGCCAGCCGTCCAGGCGCAGGAGCCCGAGCCACGCATGCGTACCATCGATGCTGCCACAGAGAGAGCCCTTGGGATCTTGCCGGAAAGAGAGAGGAAGAGATAGAATAAGCGGACGGGCCTTTGGCCTAGTGGGTTCGACCTCCGTCCTGCACAAGCCTTCGATGAAGGCTGCGGCAAGGCCGCCAATCAAAAAAAAAAGATAAGTGGGCGTTGGAAAAGAAAGGATTAGAGATTTCTTATTTTTTCGTTGCTAAGAGCGGTATGTAAATTTCCGAGGACCTAAATCTTGTTTTAGGTAGTAGCTAAATTAGTATAGGTATCTAAAAATGTTTCCAACTTCAACAGGCACCTATAATTACATAAGTAAAAAATTTAAATATGTCACAGCATCCTAATTAGCACATGGGCTGATGTTTTATCTGGCCTGATTTGTAATCTAGGTTTTATACACCATGTATGACCGGCGGCAGTAGAAACATCATTCAATCTCGCCAGTAGCCACGTCCAGACGGCGACGCGCTGCGCCCTGGTGTCGTGCGAGGGACACTCCAGCAGCAGCGAACACAACGTTCTGGTGCCATGCGACGACGAGGCCCTGGTAGTGGTGCCGTGCGACATCCCGGCGGCCGTGGTGTCGTCCGTCGTTGTGCGATCATCAGCGAGATGAAATGACGCATCGATCATCAGTGAGGTCTTGCGGAGCTGTGGATGTCTCGAGCGGCGGCCTTGCGATGAACTTGGGATTGCAGGTCGATGCGGCGAAGAAGATGCCGGAGAGGAAAATGCTCGATCTGGCGCGAAGGAGCTGCAGCACGGGCTTTCTAGGCGCGGAGAAGGATTTTTCGGAAGTATAGGTCGACCCGAATGATCCTCAAATCTGAGTACCGTACTTGCCGGGATAGGAGATAGTTAAAATTAGGTACTTAAGATAGGTACCTGTTGGAGTTCTTTTTTTTTTATCTAATGCCTAAATTAGTGTTTTAGTATTTGTTTTAGTTACTTGTTGGAGTTGCTTTAAGCGCGTGCACCAAATGAAAAATTATATTTTATTAAAGACTTCAATTACAACAAGATTTAAATTACAATTTTTTTGAAACATTTGAATTACATCTTTCACGACCTCTAATTAATCTCTAAAATAAAATTGGTCTCAAAGATATTTAAGTCATTTTACTATTTAGGATAGACAATCAATGAAAATAATTAGAATTACTAAACACTTAGCTTATTTAAATAGCAAAATTTTTAAACACAAAAAACCTGTCAGATAAACGAGTTCCAGAAAAATTGAATCCAACGAGACCACAGTTGCATCAGCCGCAGCAGGCTAGCTAGGCCATGGCTACCACGAGCGTTGCTGCCTGCTGCAGTGCGGCCCCAAGATTCTCCCCGTGGATTGCATTTGCATGTTGTTTACGGGATCAATACCGGGCGCTGCGACTGCGAGAGAGGTTTCCGCTGATCCTCTTCGCGAGTTGCAAGGACGGCCGCCGCAGCCTGTGAACTTGGTGGAGGGTCCAGCCACAGCTTTTGTTCACGTAGAGATGGACCGAAGCCACAACGATGACCACGATGACGAAACACACGATATCAGTTACTCTCAATCTTTTTTAATTTTGTTGTCATTGATTTTCAAAGTTATATTTGGCTATTTGTTTTATTAAAAAGTACGATAAATATCATATGCTCTTATAATTAATTATAAATTATAATTTTATATATTTAAACTAAATTTTAATAATATCAATGTTCAAAATAAAGTAAAAAAATCAAGAGCAATGACAAATAAAAAAACGAAGGGAGTAGATCCGAACTCCTTGATTGGGCTGGGCTATGTTAGGCCAGATAGGGCAAGGTCATCCCGTCTGTTAAGACATTGAAATAAGTATTGCGAAGATGCTTTTGTGATTGCACTTTTACTCCCTCCTGTCTCAAAATAGAACTTATTGTGGACAATAGCACGGTCTCTAAAATATAATTTTGACTCTTATTTTTTTTTATAAAAATATTTTTTTAAAAAAAGTGACATATATATTTTTATAAAATTATTTTTCAACACAAATCTAATTATACGGATTTTCACATGTCTAAATTAAACAAATTAAAAATTATTTATAATTTATATTTCTAATGTTTAGAGTGTGTTTGTATGGTTCCAGATCCTCCGAGAATCAGAAACGTTTCATTTTGTAGCTAGAAATGTTTAACAGAATCATTTTAGAAATCATTTAATAAATCTTAGTGATTTAGATTGAGCAAAGCGAGAGGAAGATTGGAATTATTAATATACCTTCGATGTTTTGTGTTAATATTAAAAATATCATAACAAAATATAATTAAATTCAAATTCAAATTCAAATTATGAGATTAAATTAATAGAACAACTTTAGGAATAACTCAGAGGGCAGTTATACAAAGAGCTCGACGAGACGAACCTAACGAAACCATTTTGACAAAATTTAATAATTTGAGGGAACTTTTTGAATTTTGAAGATTAACCATTAAAAAGTTTTCAAAACTGAGAATATTTCAGTCCGTTTCGGAACAATGCTGGCCATTTCATCTGCGAAACACCCTCTCACCAGTTCCACGGCTGTAGGCCAAATCGGCGAAACGTTTCGCCTGGATTCTGCCGAGAAATGATTCATTTTTTTCTCTCGTTTGGCTCGGTTCCTAGTGTTTTGAGTCAGAATCGGAAACGATTCTTGCTGCCAAATGCAACCTTAACCAAAGCATTATCCAAAATAAATCTTTTTTAGAGATCGGAGGGAGTACTCGAATGAAGCACTTGTCATCTCGCCGGTGAAGGCAACATCGCCACATCGGCAACACAGCACCGTGCTGCCGTCGGAGCATCTAAAATGCTCTTTGACAACTTAGAACTCACTTTATTGGACTTCAACAGTTTGACCTGACCACGTGTTGAAGTGAAGGTCGGCAATACGGCGCTTCCGGATTTTGAGCGTAACGGCGGCACCGCGGCGCGCCCGGATTTCCGCGGCGCGACCAGTGACACCGCTGAACACGCGTCACGTACTAGTAAATTGCAGCATCCGTCGAGACGCCCAACGGTTCGGTTTCGTTTCCTCTATATATTAGAAAAAGGAACCGCAAGAATTCTTCATCCAGAAGAAAAAATAAATTCGAAGCAAGCCATGGCGAGCCTCCGCGTCCTACCCCTCCTCCTCGTTCTCGCCGCCGCGGTCTTCTTCACGGTCGCCGGGGCCTCCGACACCGCAAGGCTCGGGGGCCGCGGCCCGCTTCTGGGCGGCTGGAGCCCGATCCCGGACGTGGGGGACGCGCACATCCAGGAGCTCGGCAGGTGGGCGCTGGGCGAGGCGAAGCGGTCGCGGCTGGCCAGCGACGGGCTACGGTTCCGCCGCGTCGTGCGCGGCGAGCAGCAGGTCGTGTCCGGGATGAACTACCGCCTTGTCGTCGACGCCGCGGACCCCGCGGGGCGGAGCGTGCCCTACGTCGCCGTCGTGTACGAGCAGGTCTGGACCAACACACGCCGGCTCACGTCCTTCAAGCCGGTCAGCAGCGCACCTTGATCCAGCCCAGCCCAATGACGGTGACGGCAACACCCACCCGGCGGCCGGCGGTCAATTGTGATTCATCAACTAGTTAATCTTAGCCCTACTCTTCCGTTGTGACTGTGAGTTACCGTGTTGTCAGTTAATCATAGTGGATATATGCCTGTGTGTGTATATATATATACACGCTATGTTGTGAGTTACCGTGTTCAACTATTGTTAATCATTGTTGCCATGTCAGACTCTACGTGTGAAAAAACCGTGTTCAACTGATAGTTAATCGTGGTGTCATGTTTGTGATGTTATATTATCTACGGATGATTGATGGTTGACTGCTCAACTTGGGTAAGGCAGCCTGCTGATGTCGCCCGTCGTGTACTTTGCTTGTGCACCTACAGTAACAGGCAATCATGCATCATGCTTGTGGAAAATTCAAATATTATAGTCTCTAAAATCACTTATTGTAACTTTGAATAGTATGATTACTGCTGAATGGTACTAGTATAAACCTGTAGAAGATACAAGGGCTTCAGATATAGACAAATTTATTATTTACGGAGCACATAAGGCTGTGATAAAAGGAGGTACGATCCAGAAGCATATACAGCTGAACTTAGCCTATGTCTGTTTAAACTAGAACTTTTGAGCTTTTGAAACTAGCTGCTAGCTAATTAAAAAGTTAGGTGATTGAATTTTGAATGTTAGTTTTTTAACATATTTTTAGTTTTTCTATGCATCAAAAATAAAAAAACAACAACTATGCGTAGGTTTTTAGTAGCTTTGAGTTCACTTGTGCTTTTCAACAATCTAAAACAAACAAGGCCTTATGGCCATATTTCCTTGGTCATAACATATGCAATCAGATCTTGTACATTATTGTAAGATGTTCCTTTGTTTATAGTATAGCCTGTATAGCCATTTGCTTTAGCTCCGGAGGTTGCACTCTCATCTCCTCTCCTCTGCAGCTTCCTCTTCACCCAGCTGAACACCATGGAAAGTCCATTGCAGGCTCTGCTGAATGCATCCCCTGGCCGTCGCTTCCATCCATTGCAGGGCTCGCTCTGCTGCGTGGGTGACTTGTGAATGCACTCTAGTATAATTTGATTCAGGCCCGTTTGAAATATAGAAATTTCACAGAAATTTTATAAAAATTTTATAAAAAAAATATAAAAATGAAAAAAAGTACCGCATTCGAAACGTGGCCCTACTCTCTCTCTCTGTTACACACATACGACCAAACTGTTAACTGGGCTGGGTCGCTGCTCACACAGTTGCCTCAGCTGCAGCGGCAGTCCGCCAGGCTAGGGCCCTGGCCACCACGAGGGTTGCTCAGGTTGCTGCGGAAGAGCAGTGCGGGGTGCGGCCCCAAGATTCTCTCCGTGGATCGCACTTGCACGTTGCTTACCGGATCAATCATTGGTGGCGAAATAACCGTTCCCCAATCAAAGCCAAGCCATGGCGGGACCCCGGGTCCTCCCGCTCCTCCTCCTCGTGCTCGCCGCCGCGGCCTCCTTCACGGTCGCCGGCGCCTCCGAGACCGCGAGGCTCGGGGGCCACTGATTGGAACCAGAGGCTTACTTAGATAATCGTACAGGCACCTTTCCTCCCAGCTTATTTTCAGGCTGCAGTGGTTCTCGGATCTCAACGACCTGTTGATGACAACGAATCGTGTTTGTACGGCTGTCTGCCGTGGCTCTTTGGATTACGCTCAGTCAGCGGTTCATCACGCACTCAGATTCCATAATCGTCCTTATTGAGTTGGATGTCGCGTTCTTGCTTACATGCTTGCTTATCGCATAGGCTACGTGCAGCAGGAGCAGATAAATCGGTTTGGATTTGGCCACAACTGAAAAAGCAACCAGCTGAACACCATGCATCAACTCTGAATGCACTTGAAGGCTGCTGTATCCCCTGTAGTCGTCGCTTGCATCCATCGCAGGCCTTGCTCTGCCTCGCGGATCACTGTGATTTAAAGTTGATCGGCTTTCTCTCTGTCGCAAACGAATACGACCGAACTGTTAAGGGCCCCTTTGTAATGTAGAAAAACATAGGAAAAATGTAGGAATGCAAATCCTATAGGATTTATCTCTATTCGTACCTTTGGTTTATAGGAATTGGACAAAGGAATAACAAAGGAAAGTTACCTATGGGATTCGTTTCGAAGGAAAACATACAGGAAAAATAATCCACTCCAACCTCATTTTTTTTTTCTTCCCTTCGTGCAGGAACGAGGCAACTAAAGACTGTTAACGCTAATCCTGTGTGACCACCGAGAGGAGGAGAATTAGATTAGGGTGAATATTAAAGTTTACCCTCATAGCAAGTTGAACGGTTGAGGATAGAGGAGAAGGATTTGTACTAGTTGGGAGCTCATCCACTTAAATTACGTAGATATTTTTCTAAGTAGAGATTAATTAAGTAAAATACAATACTAATTCAAACATACACTTCTAAAATTCCTATATTTTTCTTGTGCTCATCCAAACATCAACTTTAAAAAAATTTCTATATTTTTTATTTCTCTATTTTACATACATAATCTTATTCTATTTCTATATTTTTCCATTTCAGCGTTTCAAAGAGGGTCTAATTGGTGCTGGATTGCTGCTCACACACAGAGAGTTGCATCAGCTGCAGCAATAGTCCGCCAGGCTAGGCCATGGCCACCAAGATTCTCTCCGTGGATTACATTTGCGTGTTGTTTACCGGACCAATCATTGTTGGCGCAATCGGACGCTGAGATAGAGAAGTTTCCGGTGATCCTGTGCGCAAGTCGAACGGCCGCCGCAGCGTCCGTGCAGGGTCCAGCTGCGGCTTTTTTTTCATGTAGAGACTAGAGACTATAGAGCAAATTACTTTGGATGCGTTTGGTTCGTTACATCAAGCTGGATGAGATGATCCCATTCAGGTTTTCCGAGCTAACTCGCCGTCAGTTTGGATGAAGTCATTCAAGTTTACAGAATATTCTTCGTTGATACTGGATGGAGTCATCCTGCTTTTTTAAGTTGGATGAGCTCATCCACATTGTCTAAGTATGCTAGTTAGTAATATGATTAATGATAATTAACTTATGTTATTGTTAATTAAGATTTATTTATATAATATTATATTTAATAAGTACTAATATATTTATTTTTATTTAATTTGTAACAGAATTATAGTATAATTAGTGATACTAACAGATTTTTTAAATTTTATTCATTTATACATATTAATAATATTAATCAATATTAGTGTGTTATAGTTATATTTTTTATTTTATTAGTATAATTAGTTAATTATGCTCATCCATATACATGTTCAACCAACCAAACATAAAACTGAACCGTCCCATCCAACTTACCAAACAATTAATATCCAACTTACCAAACAATTAATATGGATAAATCTATCTAAAAAAAATATAGATGGAATAATCCTATCCATTTTTATTCTCAAACCAAACGCACCCTCGCTCTCTCCGTTCTTAAATTGACGTCGTCATTGACTTTTATAATCAACTTTAACCATTCATTTTATTTAAAAAATTTGCTCAAATATGTAAAATTTTAAGTTGTGATTCAAATAACTCTAATGATAAATAAAATTATATCAAAATATATGAAATTTATCAAATTTTTTTAATAAGACTAATGGTCAAAGTTGAATTTAAAAGTCAACGGCGACATCAATTAAAAAACGGAAGGAGTATTTCTTTTTTCTGGTGAGCTATCTTTTATTTGTCCTTAAAAATCTTTACTTTTATTGTGTATCCGAATTCTAAAATTCTATCCTTTTTGTCCCTTTTTCATATCTTTTAAGTATGTGGACAATTTTATCTTCAATAAGCTGTCCTTTATTTAATCTCAAATTGAATAAATGAACAAAAGAGTCATTTATGTTTTTCTTTTCATATTACTAATTAATAAAGAGCCAAAATATTATGAATAATATAATAATATAAAAACACAAGTACGCAATAATACTAATTTCACACGTTATAGAAAATAACTTAACGCATCTATAATATTATTCGAAATAATATAATAATATGTGAAATTAGTGTTGTTGCGTACTTATATTCTTATATTATTATACTATTCATAATTTCCTACCTCTTAATTAATTAGTAATCTGAAAAAAAATATAAATGATCCTTTTGTTTACCTATTCAATTTGGGGCTAAATAAAGCATAGCTTGTTGAAGATAAAATTATTTACGTACTAAAAAATATAGAAAAAAAAGAATTTTAGAATTCGAGTATATAAATGAAGTAGAAACTTTTAAGCATAAATAAAAGATAACTTTTCAAAACAAGGGAGACTATAATAGACACCAAGAGGCAAGGACCACGCGCACAGTTGGCTGCGCCTGCGCCCTGCGCCCGCTAATCTGGACTGTTGTCGAGATGGTCCCAAGCCCCAAGTATCACTATGATGACCAACCCGACGGTATCAACTCCGTTTGGGCTGGGCGGGGTTTTACGAAATAGGGAAATATCAGACCCATCTGTTAAATCGTTGAATTAAAAATTATAATGAATAAATTATTTTTTATTAAATTTAAAAAACTAAAAGGCGGTTCCGTTTTGACGATTACGTTTTTAAAAAAAATAGAAACGTACTCACCATTTGGAAAGGCAAACCCATGTATTACCCCGTGGCGAAGCCACGTTACAGCTACTGGTGACGTTTCTGAGTTTTGCACTAAAACTTTCAATTTTTCACTATATATTATCTTAGTTATTTGAATTATATAAAACGATGCACCCCTCACTAACAAGGAGACTATAATAGACACCAAGGAGGGCAAGGACCACGCGCACAGTTGGCTGCGCCTGCGCCCGCTAATCTGGGCTGTCGTCGAGATAGTCCCAAGCCCCAAGTATCACTATGATGACGAACCCGACGGTATCAACTCGGTTTGGGCTGGGCGGGGTTTTACGAAATAGGGAAATATCAGATCCATCTGTTAAAACGTTGAATTAAAAATTATAATAAATAAATTATTTTTTATTAAATTTAAAAAAACTAAAAGACGGTTCCGTTTTGACGATTACGTTTTTTTAAAAAAATAGAAACCTACTCACCATTTGGAAGGGCGAACCCATGTATTACCCCAGTGGCGAAGCTACGTTACGGCTACTGGTGCGAATGCACCCAGACGTTTTTGAGTTTTGCACTAAAATTTTTAATTTTTCACCATATATTATCTTGATTATTTGAATTATATCAAGACGATGCACCCCTCGTTATTTTTATCTAGCTTCGCCATTGTATTACCCCCGATGAGGCGAATGGATGCCATGTATATATAAACAGCGTGAACAATGGACGAGAACGTACACGTGGCAACCTGTTAAATTTTAAAAAAGAATTGCTTTGATATTTTTATAAATTTAAAAATAATATTAAATAGAAAATTTTGAATTAAAATTATTTTTTTCTTTTGTTTTAAAGTTCAGAATTAAAAGCGTTTCGATAAAGCAAAGCTGCTTTTGGGATCGCACTTCTATGTGAGAGGGCGACGCACGCAACGTCGGCAACACGGAGCACCCGGATTTTGAGTGCAACGTCGGCGACACGGCGCCCCTGGATTCCGCGGCGCGACCACGTGACCCCGCGGAACACGCGTCGCGGAGTCCACGCCGGCATTCGTCGTGACGTCAACGGTTCGGGTCCGTTTCCTACTTAGTACATTAGAAAAGGGAACCGAAGAATTCTTCAACCTGAAGAAAAATTCTCAGATCCACCGTTCCCCAATCAGCGCGAACCGTCAACCATGGCGAGACCCCGCGTCGTCCCCCTCCTCCTCGCGCTCGCCGCCGCGACCGCGGCCGCCTTCGCGATCCCCGCCGCCGACGCCGCGCGGCTCG